>RJWM01047399.1:0-11792 GCA_004363535.1 Dasyprocta punctata | reverse complement strand
TTCAAGTGGTTCTTTCTTTAGTCTCAGTTCTTGCACGTGTGTGCTGATCAGTATTCTACTGAACAGTCAAGTACCCTGTGCAAATCTCCAGAGCTCTCAATCTCTTCAGCTCCTTCCAGTGCTGCACTTAGCCTGCAAACTCCAACCACCTTTGTCCCAAGGCTCTGAGCTCCATTTCCACCATCCAGGGATTCACTGCTTGGTTTCTTGCCCCCTCCCCAGCAATCTGGAAACTCTGAAGATGGTAAACTAAGGAGACAAGACCATCTCATTTGTATCCCATCTTTCAGAGATCACTGGTTTTCATGGCCTGGTGTGCAGTGCCAGGAGGACAACTGTTTCAAACATTTTGCTTGTTTTTGTTTTCTCAGGTAGAGGATGTATTTGGTTTGTGTTATTCAGTCTTGGTTGAAAGCAGACGTTGCATTCTTTTGCTTCTAGTCTTTCTGTAACCTCAGAAAATATATATGTATATATATTTTATATATATATATAAAATAAAATGTATTTGCATCTTCTGAATCTAGCTTCAAAATTTTGTGTTGCTGATACATTTAGGTTTATATATATTGCTTCATCTTTATATTATTACTCAGTTTTATGATTTTTATTTCTTCTCAATTTCCTTTTTGCTTTCTTTGAAATTAGTTACTTTTAATTTTTCTTATGTTTTCCCTCTGAAAAAGCCTGGAAGTTACTGGGATGTTATATTTCAAGAAAGCAAGTTTTGTGACCCAGATAATATAGTCATAAGATTCAGAATTAGGAACAGCTCAGAATCCAAATGCCATATGAAATCACAACAGGCCTCTGCGAAGAGAATTTAAGGAATAAGAAATATCCAGCATGGCTACTAAGTAAAAAATTAATTAATAATGGGAGGGAAGATAGCTTAAAAAGAATATCCTATTATTATCAGCAGAGATTCTGGTGGAAAAGGTAAAATGCCATTTGCTCCTGTAGTTTTAATTATGTTTATAGGCCTTATGGAGCTAAGCAAGCAATGAATTCCTGAAGAAGACCCCAGAGATAATGGAAGATAGTATAATAATCTAAACTATTGGCAACTTGCTCTAAATAAAAATTCTATCCCTCAGGATAACAATAATGATGATGATGACAGTAATAACAGAGTGCCTAACAGTTTTTGAGTACATAATATTTAACATAGAATACAGTTTTACATTTTTTTTCACTTAATCTTCATAACAGCCTTTTGACATGGGTGCTGAATAGGACTTTCCTTGTACACCACTTCACAACCCCTCAGCTTCACGTATATACTAACCCAGCTTGTAACGCAGTGACCAGTGCTATCTACATACAGACACCAGCCTGCTTCATACAGATGATCCCTGGTGGTGCCCTTGACTCCTGCCAAATGTTATTTGCTTGCTGTTCCTGAGTTCCTACTTGATTCTGCAGCATGAGACACTTATAGAAAGCTCCTGAGTATGTCTCTTGGATAGATATACTTAGGACTTGGAATGACCATAATTCTTTGATCTGTAGAGTCTTGATGATAGGAAAAGAAGCTCTTGTCACTGCCTTCCTCCCCTACCTTTCTGGTCAGGATAATAAAGCAATCTCGCCTCCCAGAAGGAATTGCAGAGATTAATACTACAATCAAAGGCTTAAAAGACGCCGGGGTTCTGGCCCCATAATTATTCCATTCAATTCATCTGTCTGGCTGCTGCAAACAATAACAACAACAAGATAGATCATAGTGCATGACAATCATAAATTTAATCAGGTGGTACCCCCAAGAGCAGCTGCCCTGCCAGCTGTCTGGTCTTTTCTACAGAAGATCATCACAGTCGCTAGCTCTTGGTATGTGACTATTAATCTGGCAAAATTTTTCCCATCCAGATCAGCATCAGTTTTATTTACATGAGAAAGACAGGAATGCATTTGTTGTCTTGCCCCAGGGGTATATTAGCTTTCCTGTTCCCTGCCCCTGTAGAATCTGCAGGGACTGGATTGTCTTAATAGCCCATCAGGTCATTCATGACATCATTCTAATGGGATCTGGTGAAAATGGGGTGGCAAGCATCCTGGGTGCAGGTGAGCCAGTATTCAAAGACTTACAGAAGCACAGCTAATGCAATTATTTATTAATAATTTAACATTTCTAACTCATAAAATTTAGACTTTTCTTACAGAAAAATTTCAACATATACAAAGGTAGGCAGAATAATACAATAAATCACATACGTCCTTTTCCTAGCTTTAACAATTTTAACTCATAGGCAATTTTTTTAACCCATAATTTCCCTCCTCCCCATATATTTTTTTTTTTTGAGATAGGATCTTACTATGTAGTTCAAGTTGGCCTTGAACTCACTATGTAGCCTAGGCTGGCCTTGAACTCATGGTGATCCCTACCTCAACCTCCTGAGTGCTGGGATTACAGAGCTGCACCGCCATGCCTAGCATTCCCCATATTATTTTATAACAAACCCTAGATGGCATATCTTCTCTCTTTTTTTCAAATCCATTTCATTCAAGGATAAAAAGAAAGGAAAAGAAGAAAAAAATAACTACAACAAAATTTCAAAGCACATCAATCAGGGGGCAACAATGGTAAATACATTGCTCACTGTCATCCCCAAATCTTTCACCGAGAGCACAAGACACCTGCATTCAATTGTCCAAACAGTACCAGCACAAATCTTTCTCTTCAGTGAACTCAGACAAATCAATAGTATAACTATCTTAACTATTTTTATATACATATACACACATATACATATGTTCTTTCTTTCAACTTGTCACACTAATGAAACAATATGATGTTTACACAAGTGTGTCTTATTTATTTCACTAATGAGTAAGTTCTCAAGGTGCATCCATTTACCTATAAGTGTCCAGTTTATCATTCTTTATTGCTGAGTAGTACTCCATTGTATTAAAGTATCACATCTTTTTTATCCAATCCTCAGTCAGTGGGCATTTAGGTTGTTTCCAAGATTTGACTATTATAAACTGTGCTGCTATAAACATGGGTGTATATATATCACTGTGGTATGAGGTTTTTAATTTTTTGGGGAAGATACCCAAAAGGGGAATGACTGGGTCAAATGGAACCTTCACTCCTAGTTTTTTGAGGAATCGCCACACTGATTTCCACAGTGGTTGCACCAATCTGCATTCCCACCTACAGTAGAGAAAGGTTCTGTTTTCCCCACATCCCCTCCAGCATTTGGTATTGGTTGATTTCTTGATACTAGCCATTCTTTCTGGGGTGAGGTGAAATCTCAGTGTTGTTTTTGTTTGCATCTCTCGATGACCAGTGATATTGAACATTTTTTCACATTTATTTGCCTTTTGTATTTCTTCATCTGAGAAGAGTGTATTCATCTCAGATGCCAATTTTTGAACTGGGTCTTTAAATCTGGGAGGACTGATTTTTTTTAGTTCTTTATATATTCTTGATAGTAATACTTTGTCTGAGGAACAGCTGGCAAACATTTTCTTCCACGTTGTGGGTTGTGTCTTCACTCTGTTGGTGGTTTCTCTTGCAGAAAAAAAAAAAAAAAAAGCCTTTCATTAGGGTAAGAACCCAGTGGTTCATTCTTTGAGATAGTTCCTGTGCAGTCTGGGTTTTGTTCATAAAGTCTTTGCCCACACCAATGTCTTCAAGAGTTTTACCTGCTATACCTTCCAGCAGATTTAATGTTTTTGTTTTAATATTAAGATCTCTGATCCATTCTGATTTTAGCTTAGAACATGGGGCCAGTTTTAATCTTTGGCATGTGTAGAGCCAGTTTTCCAGCACTATTTATTAAAGAGGCTATCTTTCTTCCAATGAATATGTTTGGCTCCTTTGTCAAAGATAAGGTGGTTTAGTGTGCCTCAGTTGTTTCTGCATCTTCTAGTCTATTCCATTGATCTTCAGGTCTGTTTTTTTGCTAGCACCACACTGTTTTTATCATAGTAGGCTTATAGTAAAATTTCAAGTCAGGGATTGTGATGCCTCCTGTCTTGTCTTTGTTGCCTAAGACTGCCTTTGCTATTCTCAGTTTTTTCTGGTTCCAGATGAATTTTAGGATTGTTTTCTCTCATTCTGTGAGATATGTTATTGGAATTTTGGTTGGGATATATGTATCAAAGAAGTGCAAAACTGGACATGTTACCACAGGATCTTCTGGTGTGGTTCTTGTATCACATTATCTGGCCTGGTAGAAAACTTTATTGGGGATTGTCATCCCTGATAAGGCTGTATCTCAGGGGTAACACTATACTGGGTTGTGACATTGCTCAAGGGTGTGGTCCGTACATTGAGTCAAGAGAAGATATGTGGTGCTATCTCTCCAACAGCTAACATACATGATGGAGATGGATGATGAATGCCAAGGCACTTGGTCATTGAATCTGAAGCTGCCACTACCACCTAATCACTCTGGAATATTTTTGCGGAAGGGCAAGGCAACAAAAAGAAATTATACTAACAAGAGTAATTGACCCTGATTATCACAAGTAGCTACTACTATACAGTTTGAATAGAGAGGAGTGTGTTTCAAACTCAGGGGACTCAATGCTGTGGTGAGTGAGTGGTGAATGGGAATTCCAGTTACTACTGCCTGGTAAGGCAACTAATGCTTAGATTGTTTAGATATTAAGATCTGAATCACCAGTATCCAGGAAACAAAAATGGGTAGGAACTGAAAGAGAAATGTTTCCCTTCCCCTTACACTCTTCAGATGACTGATTCCAAGATGCATTAAATACAGCTTTTCTGAGTCTTGCAAGATCAAGAAGTCAATTACCTACAGCTGAGGCTGGCTCAAATGTACATCTCTGGGTAGAGTCTCCCTCCTCTCCTTCATGTGCCCAATTCTTTACTCCTGTTCTTTGGAGTGGCACTCCCTAGTAATGCATTTGCCTGTTAGCCTCCATTTTGGGCTCCACTTTCAGGGGAAAATTAGGCTAAGACAGGAGCAACTGCTATTTTCATTTTACAAATGCCAATTAATTATCACCCCAACCACTGAGTGATGGAAGCACGATTTGGCTCCAGTCTGTGTGGCACTAACCCCATGCTCTAACTTACTTTTGTACAGTAGAAACTGCTGTGCTGGTGGACGTGTTCTGTATCTACCTTGTCCAACGTCATAGCCACGAGCTACATGTAACTATTGAAACTTGAAATGTGATTAGTGCAGCCAAGGAACTGAATTTTTCATTCAATTTGTTAAAATTTAAATAGTCACACGTGGCTAGTGGCTATGGTGTCAGACAGTACGACTCCAACCTGCTTTGTTCAATTGCCTTCTAATGGAAGATTTACCGATTGCAATTTTAGAAAATGTGTAAGCACAGTAGCTAAGATCAGTAAAGGTGCATATGATTGTTCTTGCTGAAATCTCATTGTGAAAAGTCTCACATCAGAGGCTAGAAATTTATTCAACAAATTAAGCACAAATTTGGAGTCAGGCATTGTATAAGCATTGGGCAGACAGATATGATCTTGCCCTTCTGTTGGATGAAGTCAAGACCACATTTTATATGAAAATATCTCCTTTTGTCTTTTTTTACCACAAAATAATTAGCCTGTGTAGAATATCATTTATCCTGCCTTCATTCTTAACCCTCAAGGGTCTCAATATTGAGTTACCAACCTTACGAACCTGATTTCTTCTAAAGCACATGTAGTGGAAAGAGCCTAGATACTGATGTCAGATAAATTAAGGTTTGAACCAAATTCTACTTTTAAAGACCTGTCTTATAGTAAGTATTTATTTGCCTTTTGGAGCCTTAGTTTTCTTATCAGGAAAATGGGGTTGTAAGAATTAAATGAAGTAATATGGGGGCATAAGACATAATTCTCTTTTCTCATTCTCACCTTTACATTTTCTACTCTAGTTCTCCCTTATCTTTTACAAGAACTTTCTCTAAAATGGTCAGCTGTATGGCAGAAGAAGGCAACTCTAGGTGGCCATTGGCAGTGATAAGTTAGCAGCAAGATAGTATTTTAAAATCATTTACAGAGGGAGATAAAGTTATAGTCTGTATAACCACATAGTGTCTTTTTCCCAAAAAAAAGAGAAAATTATAGATCCATAACCACAAAATTTTGACACATTCATCATGGAAATAAGTTTGGGTTACTAACCAGAGGCATGGAAACACAAGGTAATAAAAGGTAGATGATAGAGAGCTATGCACTTCTTATTACTTCGGGCAATTTTAAACTGCTTATTTCATACGCATGACTCCATTAACAAATGCATTTTGATTTGCCACAGTGTGTTTGTCACTGTGGTGGCCCCTGGAGATGGGAAGAGCAATATAACTTGTTCTCTCTCCTCCAGACTAAGGTGGAAGAATATTATGTACAACATATATCACAGGTAATGCATGGCAAGATATCAAACTATTAGTAGAGCTGCTTTACCCTGGGGTGCCTAATGAACCGAAGCTAGCCAGCAGTAGTGACAAGGGGTAGATCGGCCAGGCTTAGAGGATGACTGGGGCAGGGCAGGTCATGGTCTATAGCAGGACTCTCTCTGGGCACCCAAATGGTGTTAATAGAAAGGTTTTAATCTCTCATTTGAAGTAAAATGAGGTTTGATTGTACCTCAACTAAACCTAGATCCTTATAGCTTCCAAGAAAGTTTGAAGCTGAAAAAAACACTTATGTCTGGTTTTGGCCTCCACCTTTAGGTATGGAATTCTGGCAGTTGTATCCAGAAAGTTTCAAGCTAGACCCTCATTGGATCTATCTCCATATGAAAGGACTATTTGTGCCTGAGTACCTATTTTGGTTCCCCAGTGGCAATGTTTGAGTCCTAGGCCCATCCTAATGTGGTTTTACTGTGGGTAGTTCAGCATCACTGAGGGTACTGAGTTTTGCTAGTAGAGTTCAAGCCTCTTTTTTGGCTCACAATTGGCAGCTCACCTAATCTCTTCAGGATTCCGTAGTGAGAATCCTTTCAGGGAATATATTATCTTCCCATCACTGTGACAAATGCTTAAGGAAAAACAATGTAGAGAAGAAAAATGGTTTTTTGGCTTATGGTTTCAGGGGTTTCAGTCCATGGGTTACCTGGCTCTATGATTCTGGGCATGTGATGAGGCAGACACATCAACCCAGGGAGCATGTGGTGAAGCAAAGCAGCTCAACTCCTGGTGAACAGGAGAGAGAAGGGAAGGAGGGAGAGAGAGATACAGAGAGAGACAGAGAAAGAGAGACAGAGACTGGTTGACTCTGGATCTAGGAACAAGATACAGTCCCTAAATCATGCTTCCACTAATGTGTTAATCCATTGATCAAATTAGAACGCTCATAATTCAATCAACTCTCAAAGCCCATCATCTGGCAATCAAACCTTCAATACAAGTGTTTTGGGGAACATTTTGGATAGCAACCATACAGGGAGCATGGTCCTTTCAACAGACTGAAGTCAGAGGCACCTCTAGTAACACCTTTGAGTGTCCCCTGAATACGAAGACCTGAAGACTGAACTGATCAGGAAAGTCCTCCCAGAGAAGCAATGCGAGCCAATTACTTTGTGGGCTGTATGAGTGGAGCTCTGGAGCTGTGCAGTGCACAACATTTATAGCTGTGTACAGCATCCCCATGACGATTTATTTACAAAGGAGAGGGAGGCCAAGTGTTCTGGAAGTGGAGGTAACATGAGCAAATACCAACAACTTCTCATTTGATCCACATTCCTTTATTACCACTTTAATCCAAAGGACATTTTGTAACTCACTGACACTTTCACCTCATTATTACTTCATTAACTCCCTCTGTATCCCTGGGGAACTGGTTTGTGGAAAGTATTATTACCCGCACAGCAATCTCAGTAGAAAACATTAAAAGTAGCAAGTTGGATTCTGAGAGTGAATTATTGGCAGAGGTGACGAGTGACAGTTTCCTTTCCCTGAACTCTAACTTCTCTCCAGGCTGTCTTGGATTCTACCACTTAAATTCTAAAAAATAATCAACCTCATTTTTTCAAGGATGATGGAAGAATAGTGAGCTGGTCATGAGTGTATGCCACCAAACGAGGGCCAAAATTGGAAGGAAAAAATTAAAAATCACTTATCCTTGTGTGGAGACAAACTGAAGTTGCTATAAATGCCAACAGAAAACAATATAGAGAAAATGGATGAGGTGACTAGAACATGTTCATAAATTTATGCAGTAAATGTGCTGTGTATTCTCCAGTTGGCAAACGCTTGATATAAGACAATATTAAAGTACTGCAAAATCTAAGTTAATGTAACATTCCCCAACTATACTATTTAGATTTACTGCCTGAATTTTTATGACTTTTAAACAGCTTTTTCTTGACATTAAATATTTAGCAGTTAACAGCTAATTTATCATTTTAATCTCAAATTGTTTCATACTGCATAATGTGATGGGAGGGAGAGAGAAGTGTGATGTGGTTATGTTTGGGATCTTTGAACAAGGTTGGGAAGGGGGGTGCCAGTTTGGAAAATCCCAACATTGTCAGAAATCTCTTGGGCTTGGAAATACTGAGAAGGAATACTGTGTTTCAGGGCTTTGGTGGAAGTTGTTGTGGGGTGGGAGTACTGTAGGTGTTCACTATCATTACTGTTGGCTCCTAAAGCTAAGGGAATAGACATGGTGATTCTTTTCCACATGTGGCAGAAGTTAAGGCACCGAAAGCAACTTTCATGTGGTTGGCAAAATAGTGATCATTGTTAGAACCAAGTGATTAGTGCACTGGAGGTTGATTAGTGCCTTTTTTTTTTTTTTTTTTTTTTTTTTTTTTTTTTTTTTTTTTTTTTTTGTATATTTGAAAGTGACGATAACATAAAGGAAAAAGAAAGCTAGAGACCCTAAAAAGGAGCACAGAAGAGAAAAGGAAAGGAAAGGAAAGGAAAGGCAAGGCAAGGCAAGGCAAGGCAAGACCCATTTTACCCATGACAGGTCCTGACTGGGCCCTACAGCCTCCCTTCAAGTTGCTTGTCTGTTCCCCAAACTGCTTGTCTGTTCCTCTGCTCTTCCCTCAGACCTGTCTAAGGCACACCTCAGCACTGGCACTGCAAATCTAGGACTGAGGCTCTTTTAAGATTTGAGTAGGGAGAAGCCATCACAATTAAAAATGACAATAGAAGCCAGGCAAGGTGGTGAAACCCTGTAATCCAAGCAGTCTAGGAGTCTGAGGCAGGATGATTCCAAGTTCAAGTTCCATTTTCACAATTTAGTGACTTAGAACTTGTCTCAAAATTAAAATGAAAAAAAATTTTAAGGACTGGAGATGAAGCTTAGTAAAAAGACTGTGGGTTTGGTCTCTAGTACCACCACTACCAGTACCAAAATATATATATTTGCTGTGACTTGGGCTCTCATTAAACATAAGCCCACACTTTAACAAACCATCTCATTTAAACACTAACAATTCTGAGTAACAGGAGGATATCACTGTTTTACAATTAGAGAAACAGAGATTTAGAAAGCTAAACTATAGGTCCAAAGTCACAGAAGAAGGCAAATGTGGCATTAGAACCCATGCCTGCTACCCCTGAAGCCCTACTTCAGGGATGGTAAAATTTTCAGAGACCAAGTGCCCAAACTACAACCCAAAACCCACTCATTTATCATGAAGTGCTAATACTGCAATTAGACCTAAATACTAACCAACCATGCAAAACCTTGGAGAGTCGCAACTAATGAGTCCCAGGGGTAATGTCATTACCTGGTGCCGCTATTCATTCTTGAGCAAGTGCAAGGCCCATATGTACAGCTATCCCATGCTAGGCTACTGGGGACTGATGCTGGGGTAACTTGGCTCAGGTGCAGACAGAGAGAGCTCTGCATGCTGGCTGCAGCACATGTGCCATAGGTTCACCACCACTGCCTTAGCTTACTTCTATGTTCAAGTTGATCTATAAAATTATCAGGAAGAAATGATCCAAGGAGGTCATCAGGGTCAACTGACTTTACACATGAGTTTGAAATCATCATGCCATTCAAGTTCAAGAGCAGCAGCATTCAGGCTGTTGTCCTCCTTACTGCATACACAGGAACCCATGATGGAAACACAGGGCAGAGGATAGGGTACAAATGGCATGAAGGATGATATCTTTCTTGGTTATGGCTTAATATAGACAGTGTCATCAAAAGTGGATCTTATGCTGAAGGCATACTGACCTCTCAGCTTCTGGACAAGATGAAAGGGGGAAAACTATAAGTAAGTAGGGCTGGCATTGCAGAATTAATGTGACTGTCTGGATGGTTCTCAAGGGAGAATAGAGAGTGGCCTTAGTTCCAATGAGAAAAGAAGGAAGGGAGAAGGAAGGAAGGAAGGAAAGGATGGAGGGAGCAAAGGAAGGTAGAAAGGAAGGAAAGAAGGAAGGAAAAGATGGAGAGAGGGAAGAAAAGAAGGAAGTCACCAAGTATAAAGGACCATAGGAAATTCATAGTTCAGGGTGGCATAAGTATGTGGAGATCCAGCCAGCTGGGTGAGTCATGTCAGCAGAAATTTCTATGATATTGAGATATATGAGGTGGAAAAATGGAAACATCAAGGTTCAAAAAATCCATCTTTGTCAGAGTCCAACACTAGCTAGAAGAGTTTTTTGAAGTGTCAGAGAGGATACTGAGGCCTCCGGTGTTCAATGCAGGGCTCTTGCCACAGCAGAAACCTTGGCATTCACGTGAAATTGTCAAGGTCAAAGGACCTAAGACTAATCCTTAAATATCTTTTCTACTCTAACCCAGTCTTGACCCTCCTAACACTCTGATTGACATAGCGATTCTCTGAAAAACCACCACAGGGCCTACCATGTTTTCCTCAAGGGAAAGTCTTATCCATAGCCTTTTGGAACTGCACTTTCTAATGCAATATCTCATTAAGAGTAGGTCCACAAAAATATCCATTAAAAGAATGAATAGGAAGATTCTGCACAGGGATATGATATAGGAAACTACTAACTAAAATCAAGCAATCTAAGCCTATTAGCTCAGTTACATCAGTGCATCCAGCTCTGTAATTGTTTACAGCTCAGAAGATCATTACTGAAAATAGCTGATCAGTCCTCTACATTTGCATTAAATTGGACTTTCTTCAACAATAAACTCATCTCACCTAGAGCTCTGTGATATCAGAGCTTAATTTTGGGCCCCAGATCTTTTTCTGCAGATCAAGATTCAAATGTTAGAGTGGAGAAATTCGAAGCATATCCAAACTTAGGAGTGGTAACAATTTCTCTCAGTAGATCTCTTTCCCGTTTTAAGGTAAGCCCCACTCCTGAGCATCTATTGCATTGTTACTGCTCCTGTGCCTATCAGTAGAAGGATCTCCAAAGAGTAACTCAAGAGGCTCAAGTCATCTGGCAGGCCCCAGTTTGCCTCAGGTCTCATGTCATAAGCAAAATCTTGGCAAACTTGCCCTTTGTCGTTTACCACATTCCAGGGCAGTTTTGAGTTAAGTCAACCTGAACTCTGCAAGCTCAAAGGTTCCTTAGCAAAAAAGAAAATATCTTACTTGGATTCACATCCTTCTCTTATAGAACTAGCATTTGAAGCACTGCATGGCTTCCTGATGCTGGTGGACATGACCTTTGTATCAGTGTCAAAACTGTGCAATAAGATTTGAGTTTGCATCTCTCAGCTTATGTCTTGTGTCTTCCAAAGCTTCTATAATTCATTGTTGGAGACCGCTACGAAGCAGTTCTGAGCAGAATATAAAATTTACTAATTGGCATTTTATTTATCTGTGAGCCTGTCCTAGGCCTAGGCCCCTTGCCTGGCGATGGGAGCTGATTCATAGTAAGGAAATTCTATGAATCGCTGGTCCTGATCGAGGCCT
>RJWM01047398.1:0-11925 GCA_004363535.1 Dasyprocta punctata | reverse complement strand
CTATGTGAAATTGTTTGAAATGTATAGGTGACATTGATCATTGAAGTCATTGTACCAATTTACATGTTCCATCTTATATGTACAACTCATTGAAAATATATGCATATTCAATGCCTTCTAATTAACATCCCAAAAGTTTGGGGATTTTAAATAACAGATTACAGTACTATATGCATAAAGTATAAATGTTTTATAATTTGAATTTTCATTCTCTAAAAAAATAAGAATTTCAAATAAGAGAAACATCTCTTACATTATAATACTACCTAAAAACTTTTGTATCTAATAAGACAATATGATTTTGATCCTAATTTTGATGTCTGCTAGATTTTTAATAATTAATTTTACACAGAAAATATTAACACTACAACTTTTTTTTAAATTACTATCTATATATTTTTTTCAAAAGTGGTGTTGCTAGAAACTGCTACAATTCACCATACTTACTGGTATACCAAACAGGTTTAATTTACAATTAAGCTGTTTTCCACCATAGTCCAGCAATGTAAGACCCAACAAAAATCTATAATTCTTTATCTCAGAATAAACAAGTCTGATGGATACAAACCAATTAGGTCATACCATTTGATGGAATCAGTTAAAGTCATTAAAATAGTTAATCTGATATTTTTCTAATCTCTTGTGTTTTTTTATCCTCTGAAAAATTAAAGTATAATATGTACAGTGGATTGATAAATGCCCTAGATTGAAAGAGAAAGACTGACTTGTCAAATGCAAAAGTAGGCCATTTTCAGAAATAAGCATAGTTTTGGTTCATACTTGTCCTAATCCATAGGAAAATATTTTAGGTTTACTTAGAAAAATAAAACCTTAATATCACTGAATTTAGAATGAATACTGGGCAGAATGACTGGGGTGAGAAAGAGCATATGTGTGCTGTTAACGTAGCTCTTGTAGATGGATAATCGCACTAAGATTCCAAAGTTTAAGTTATGCAGGCATTACTACTGTATTGAGATCTAGCATACCTATTCTAATGTTAACCAACCATAACTCAAAACAAATGAACTTAAAGATGAAGCAGTGAAGATGGAATATACGTTGTTGAGGAATTTTTTGGATAACAATTTAAAAGGTATGTGTACAATGACAAAAGACTCAGATAATGAAAAAATGTAGTGTGAAAAGATGTGAACCTATGAATCTAAACAAACTTCTTTAATATCAATGACATTTGATATATATGTATATTTGTGTATTATAAATACGGTGGTACCTTGGTTTAAGAACTTAATTTGTTTTATAATTTTGTGGAAGATGGCTGGATTTGTGTTTATGTTGGAAAATGACCGCCATTGTGTTTGTCATCCAACGCAGAGTTCGTGAAAGGAAGTGAAATTTTGCTGAATGCTTTTGTTTCCAAACTGAATTTTTTGCAAATAGAGGCAATCATGAACCAAGGTATATATATGGCACTCCTTTTTCTTTTAAATACATACACATATATGTTTATAAAAATTGCGTTTATGTTTATATATACACACAGCATACATATATATTCAATATTATATGTTATATGCTACATGGTCATTACAAGATCATGCTTCCTAGGCTATTCTAGCCGTTTTATGTGATGGAATGTTAGGTAAGATAACTAAGAGAAACAGTAAATTTTTTCCAGTGATGTGGTATATTCCGGTAATAAGCACAGTAGTTTGACAAATGTAAAATCATTGTGCCTTGTTAATTTCCACCATGCTGTGTCCAGGAAGAACTGATGCCACTCCAAGGAGAAGTGTCAGCGATCATAATTTTTGAAGAATTTAGAGAAATATTAAAATGTGCAAGAGAAAAAAAGGTTATTGCCCAGAAGAAAACATGTTAAGGCACATTTAGTTCCCTCATACTCAGGTCATATTAATGAGGAACTGGAATTACTGCATCTTACATGTATTTTATAACTTCATGTTATTTATAGCAGAATTAAATTTATGATAGCTGCTAAATCAGCACTTGATTGAAATGCTGTTAAAACTTGCCAGACTAGTTATGTCCACAATAAAGTCCTTATGTTTCATCAAAAATTTTTGATTTATCTAAAATAGCATGAACTATGAGTGTTTTTGAAGGAAATGTAAAGATTTTATTCCCCTTGCTATCTTGATTGAAAAGTATGTTTAATGTGATTTTTTAACATTTTACTGCCTAATTTCAAATAAAGCAAAGACTAAGCATATCAGCACATATAAGGTTTCTTCAGATCTTCTTAAGTAACTTACTGATTTCAAAATAATTATTGAATTCAAACTCAGGATTTATATCCCAAATTATAGATACAAGTGAATAGCAGTCCTAATACTTTCTGACTTCTTATCTTTTTGTTCCATCTAATAAGGCTTACACCTTGTTTTCATGGATTCTTGCTAATGGGTTAAATATCTTCAATGTTAACTTTAATTGACTATGTATGGTAAAATTTTTGAAGCTTCTAGTATAAGGAATTTTGTAAGATTTGCCTTATTTCTCTAGAGAAAAAGATTTGTTTTTCTCGGATTTCATCTTATCTAAGAATGTTTACCTACAGTCTCAGGCTTCTTAATATTTTAGCAATTCACAGGATGATTCTTTGAAAGTTAGAGACCAACAAATTTTTGCTATTTTAAAAAAGTATTTCTAACTTATGTTCTTCAAGGGAAATATTAAAGTAAAACACTATAGTATTTTACACAGTGTAGCACTTTTCTCTCATGATGATCTGTAAAGATGCTGAAAGAAATTTAACAAAAGCACAAATGTCAAAAGAGGAAAGACCTTTGTGAAAACAAATGCTTTAATTATTTAACGTGACATGTCAAAGATTAGAAAATTGATTTCACTTACAATACCTATATTTGTTGATAGTTAACAAAATTATTATGTTAATTGGCAAAACATAATTGAAAATTATTTCAAATACTTTAAAAGAATGGAAAAATATATGACTCATACAGAAGAGCTCTAACTTAATTATATAAATGTTCCAAAAGTGAGCATACTTGGCCAACCTGATCACATAAAATGTGTTATGTGTTATATCCTGCATATACAGTTTTAATTTCTGTTTCATTGTGCTAAAACATCTAAACTTATTTTGTGGACAGTAACGGTAATAGGTTTTCTTGTCCTCTAGTGAAATGTCTCTATGAGTTGTTTTGTGCAAGTGGCATTTACTCTCTCAGTTTAATGAGTTTAATAAAACTTAATGAAACATCTTCAAAACTAATGAAGCACTTTCAAATGGAAAGCAAAGGAGGATAAACATTGGTCTATCACTCCAGCTCAAAAAGAGAAGAAGTAATTTTCTCACAGGTGGGATCTAGATACAGTGTGAACATATTCCAATGAACATTTAGAAGAAAATCATCAACTAGTTGCCCAAATATGTAGTATTTCTTTCCCTTGATTAAGAAAAGATAGTTCTTGGGGTGTAATTTAAATTGCATAATAAACATGCATTTGTATTGTGTTTTACAATGATGATACAATTAAAAAGACTTGCTGCATGAAGTTATCTGAATAAATGAATATTTCATTGTATATTAGTATTTTTTAAAAGAATTGAGGCTGAAGTTGCTGTGTGCAGGATGTTTAGAATTCTAGAGGTTTGCAAAAGGCATAATAAGCTAACAGTGACATTAGTACAGTCCTTAAAATCCAATTGCACAGACATTTCTGAAGTTCAGATTTTCAAACTATCTCTCTTTCTGAAAGCATCTCTATTAAATATAATTTACAAACACATTTACTGCCACATTATAAAATAAATACAGTGTGCATTGACAATGAAACTGAACACAGCTAAAATATGCCCTAACGGCACTTAATTCATATTAAATGGTAATAAATCAAGATAAGGTCAGTAACAATCCATGATGTGTTTTGAATTACAGATATTCAAAAAATAAATATTTCTTAAATCAACAAACCAAATTAACAATGTGTCTGAAAGTCAAGTATACTTTTGAGTATGAGATAGAGGTTTAGAGGCACGATGCTAAACTTTTAATATTAATTATTCAGTGTTTTTCTATAGATGAATTATTGAGCCCTAGATTTGTCTCTTACAAATTGTGAATATAATAAATCACTCTCAAATCTTGGTATGCTGCTTGGGTAAAAGCATACTTATACATACACACTTTTACATACCATATTTTTATACTGCAAAATTATGTACACCATTTTGTTGCAAATCATTATTCTTCCTACTTTTGCAAAGCAGCAAAATGTAACTGATGAATTTCAAGATATTGTGGAGCAAGTAAACATTTCATTTTCTGGATTATTTAACATATATATTTTTGTGAATAGTGTTGAAATATTGCTGCACTAACATAATAAATTACTCTCAAATACCTTCGACTCTTAATTCAGGTTTCAGCAAGTGTTATTAACCTTGGTCTCTATATTTATTTTTGTTTCTGCCAATGATGCTTAACAAATGATAAGTCAAACCAAAGTTACTGAGAATGGGAAAAAATAACTTTTTTAAAAAATTGGGATTGATTGGGGGTGTTGTCGAAAACAGTCTGTCAACTTGTTCTCTCTGTTGGAGGGAATACATTTGCCTGTTCACATGACCGTGGACATGACTGCATGACATGTGCTGTATAACAATGAGAAGGAACAAGATGTGAGCAAAGGATCAAAGTACACTTGAATGATTTGGCTAACTTTGGGGGTCTGGTCATCAACTGTGAAGCAAAAACATCCTCTTGGAGATTGCTGTTACTGCAGCCTGCGACCCAGATTGAGACATGTTGAACAGACCTTAACCCTGAAAAAGCCTGGAGCAATCCCTGCTGACTCACAGTCCAGAGCAGAACCACTCAGCCAAGCTTCGCCTACATCTGTCAAAGGGCTGCAGCTGAACTGCACACACATGCAGGAAGTGAGTCACTGATACTTAAAGACACTGAGTTTTGAAACTCTTACTGTTCTACATTATTGCAGTAACAGTTGATTGATAAAAACTATATTCTTAAATGGACTGAATTTTAACGTGTACAAGGTCAAGGCTATGGGTGGAAATAATTATCTATTTCTAGTGTTTTTGCCTGTCAGTGAGTAGAGGAACTCACAGGTTTTTTTCCAGATTAGATTTTTGAAGATGTTTGTATCCTTAACATCCAAAACCTTCCAAGATAATTGTTTTATTCAAGAATTGAAGGAAAGTTTGTCTGATAGCTAGTAAAATAAAAATATCTTCATGAAGCTAAGGATAGGCGTGACTTTTGCCCAATACATATATTTAGATTCCCTTAGTGAAGAGTTCTTCTCTTCTAACAAAAATCATCATGTATTCAGGCTTTACATGAACCTCGTTAAGTATTTTTGTGAAAATTTCAGGCCTGGAAGTCAGCACAGGAGAACAAGAATACTTTGAGTATTGCTATTACTTAGAGTAATAAAGCTCCTGTTCTTGACTAATTGCCTTGTGCCTTCTGATAGTGTCCAAGTCATGGTGGCAGATTAACATCATAGTTTGCAAGTACCATAAAATCTAAGATGTATTGCTGCCTTAATAGTGTGACAAAGATTCAGTTATTAAGAAAAGGGTATCCTGTAGATACTAGAACTTTTAAATACAACTGATTGCAGAAAGCACCATAATTGTCATAGTACTCCATAGGCAATTAATCAAGGGTTAAAAATAGCTTAAAATTCAATATACTGCACCAAGAATATTAAGTCTAAATATATATTTATATGTTCATTCAAGAGTTCATTACAGACCCCTTGAATAAAGTTTGAAATTTTACTAAAGCTGAAGTTTTCTCTTCAACTACTCACTGTTTACGAAAAATCCCAGTCACCTAAATTTTGTACTCATAATTTATACATAAAAAAAGATGTACTGCATTTTAAATGAATGTTAAGCCAATTAATTTCAAATTTGTATATATTGTCTTAAGCCTGCGAATGAGATAGAAATCATTTAAGCAGCATATAAATTTCAACAATCATTTACAAAATATACATTAGAATGTTACATTCAATTATATGATGATCAGTAAAGAATTCAAATATGTTATATCCTAAAAGGAAATCAGTAAATATATAGTGTGATGGAGTGAATTTACCAGCAAAATAAAAGCATTTTATTGCTGGCATTGTCAAAGATTTTTTCATCTAACCTAATTCTATATTTAAACTTACCATTTTTGTCCGTTAGTTCGTGTCTTGGAATACAGTCTTTTATTGTTTGCTGCACTTCGCAACTTGGGGATCTATTGAGGCAACTGCTCTATATTTTTTGTTAGCACCAGAGCTATTTTTTTCAACATGATAAATAACTATTATAGTCAATGCTATGAAATAAAAGATACGGACATAGTATCAAAGACCTAGATTTTGAAGATGAAAAAACAATGGTGTTTTTTATATATTGCTTACAAACATAGCTATATGCTCTCAATGATTATGGTTGTATTAAGATAAATATAGGCTTGTAGCACATCAGTAGAGCTTGTGTGCAGCATCTATAAGACAATGGGTTCAATCCCCAGAACAGAGAGAGAGACAGAGACAGAGAGAGACAGAGAGAGACAGAGAGAAGGTAGGAAGAATGCAAGAAATAAGGATTAATGGTGGAGCAAAAATACAACATTTTGTAGACAATTGCATCATCAGCATATGCAAAACTTGAGTGCAAATTCATACTTAAGTACTTAAAGAAGTACCATTTGTTTTATATTCAAATATAGTTTATCTCAAGAAGAAAGACTGTTGTGTAGAATATTTCCTTTCATTTCTACATTCTTGTATTTATTGACTTATCTTTGTATTCATAAATTTATTAAACAAAATTGTATTGAATGCATATTAGCTATCAATGGCTATAATTCTCTGTTTTGCTTTATGTATTGAAATTTATTTTTAACTGATTTATAAAATCATAAATGTTATATGGTTATGGACTGTTGTGTGATGTTATTATACATATATCTGTTGTATTGTGTTTAAATCAGGTTAAAGATATCTATCTTCTGAAACATTTACCAACTTTTTATGATGAACATATTTAAAATTCTTTATGACTTTTTGAATGCCATCATTAGTACTTTACTGTTATTTAATATCTAAGGATCATATTTTCACTATCATGCCCTCTTTTCTAATCACGCCAAACTCTGGAAACCACAATTCTATTTTCAACTGCTATAAGATCCACTGTTCAGATTCCAAATACAGGAGGGATTATGCAGTTCATGCCTTCTATGTCTGGCTTATTTCACTTGACAAAACAAGCTCCAGTTCCATCCATTTTTGCAAAATGAATAGAACTCATTCTTTTCGTATTTGAGAAGTGCTCCATTTTGTATATGTGCACCTCTTTTTATCATGTCATCCCTGACTGAACACTCTGGTTGTTTCTGTTTCTTGGCTATTGGAAAGTGTGCTGCAGTGAGCATGCGAGTGCAGATATCTCTTCAGCAGATGGATTTCATTTCTTTTTCTATACACAACAGGACTGCTGGATCACATGAGAGTACTATTTTTTATTTATTGAGGGACTTACATATTATCTTAAATAATAGCTCAAAGTCTCTTTTTATTGCCAAGTATGTATCTGTGAGCAATATAGAAAATGTTACTGCCCTCATGGCATTTATTTATAGTGGAAGAGATGGATAAGAAGAACACTAAAATGTTAACATTGGGTAAAATTTGCTGAGAAGCATAGGCAAATTTTAAGTGAATTTCACACAGTATTTAGTGAAAGAGGAGTTTATTACAGAATGTTCTAGTCAGATTTTCCATTGTTGGGACACAATATCTGACACCCACAATCTAATAGAGGGAAGGCTCAATTTGACTCATAGTTTCTGAGGATTTAGTACATGGTCAGCATGTTCTCTCAGCTTAGAGAACTAACTGGCTTTTCAAAAAGCCCCAGTTAGTTGCATAATTGCATCCTGTATTTGGATCTGTAAGCCTGTTCTTAATGTTTGAGGACCAATATTACTTCCATATACTGTGCTGTGATCAATGCTATTTATTCTATGTGCTAAATTACTTTTGGAGTTGGGAATTTAGCTCAGGGGTGTAAGTGTCTGCCTGGCAAGCATGAGGTCAAGTTCGATCCCCGGTACAATTGCTTTTGGTCTACAGTAAAATTGAATTTTCATAATAAAATAATAATTTTATTATGGGAATCCTTTCAAGAATATCATATAAATGATTATGTTTTTTAAAATAAGCATTCTTTATAAAAACAAAATTGTGAAATTATGCTAAGAAATGATTAGGGGAAACACCACAAAAGACAATGGACTATAAATAGCTTCTAAGGTTTGCTTAAAATGAGAAGTTAAGATTGTATTTAGGGTGTCTGAATATGATGAATCATCATAACGTATTAGATCGGATACAAAAGTGAACTTAGAGGTAATAAATGGCTCCAAATGCTAAAATATGTTGGTAAATATTTTATATTAATATAATCATTATAAAACTGGGGACTGAGATGAATTTGTGCTTAGAATAGACTTGAGAACACCAAAGAGCTCATTGCACAAGTCTAACATTGAGACAGCTCCATTTACTTCAGAACAAAAACAAAGAAGGAGGATTTAAGGGCCATAACTCAGTAGTAAGAGCTTGGGAAAAATTAGAAGGCATAGTGATGCTCTCTAAATGGTAGTTTCCAGTCTGTAAAATTTCATTCTAATCAGAGGCAAAACAATTGCAACAGAAAGCAACATGCACACATACACACACAACAATGCTAAATATGTTGAATCAAAAACTAATAAGCATTAAAAATGAAGGACATTAGTAATATTAAGATAGCCAGCTTTTATTACACTTCCACACACTAATAGCAAGTCTGAAGTAAATATTGACAGCAGCAAAATCCATACAGCAGTGTAGAAACTAAAACCAGAGATCTAATGGTTTATATTTAAAAATGATATGCTGCATATCACTTAACCTTGTTACCAGAGAACACAAATATTAATAATGTCTCTGGATTATATACTAATAACAGCTGCTAATTTTGGCACCATTAGCAATATAAACAGGAAAGCCCACAGAACAGCAAGCAATGGAGAATAAGACAGACCTCACATTAGAGCCAAGAACACCAATCTGAAGGATACTCAGGAAATACTCTTTGGTTACAGTAATAATGAGCTTGCAGAAATTTTTAAATTGGACTATTGTGGTAGTGAAATACTGTTTTAAAGCTGTGAAGGATTTTTCACCTTCCATCAAAAAGTCTTCATAGGTAAGAAATCTTCAAAATATATTTTACACTTGACAAATTGAACATATTTGCTATCACTATTCTAACTGAAGATACGAGGCAAAATTTTGGCTCAAGGATTCCTAAGATAGTCAAAGTGTATTTATGTTTTAGAAACAAGCAGGGGACTCAATGCTCTAAATCTTTAATACATAAAAATTTCCCAATGTCACACTGTACTTTCCTAAAATACTGAGTATAATTGCCAGAATTTCTGTTAGTAGTTTCAAATATGTTTAAAAATATGGAACATGCTTGTATTTTTTACATGTATCCTGTTTAAGGCATACAGTAGCTATATAATAAGCATTGATTGAGATTTCTTTTCAATGAAGTGCTTTTTAAATGGCACAAATCACCAGGTGATCATCGTATTTTCTTTTGAAATTGATGATTTTTAATCTATAATTCAATCCGTTTTGTTCTGAGCCAGTTTTCCCAAGACTGAGCAATTCAAAGCTCTAACCAGGCCAATGTTGTGCATCCTTGGGATTGACTGTAGAACCCTGGAGATGCTCATCAATTCTGGTATGTGATGCTTCCTGCGATCCATCTTGACTTCTCATGGCAACATATTGCTTTCCTTAAAGTTCTTTCAAATCATTTCCTGTTTTTAAAATTAAATTTCAAGTGAGGGTTTCATAAGTGTTAGAAAGTACTTTCTACCAGCAATTTCTAGCAGTAGTTCTTGGACTAAGAGCCTCAAAGAATAAATGATTTTATTGTCTGTTTGCTACAGAGTCAAACCATCCTTTTTGTGAATGAAAAATAAGTGTTCACTATATTTTAATTTTAAAGTAGCAGTTTTATTGTAGAAAAATGTGACTATCGCACAATATACAAATATAAAGTTTAGCAGATTTTAGCACATTCACAAAGTAGTACAACTTTTATAGGCAGCTAAGTTACATAGAAATTAACAGACAATCACATAGGGATGGGTCTACAGAGAGACAGTGCAAAAGATAACACACGAAAACTGTGACTGGAGGCACATCCATTGAAGAACAGACCACAAGATAATGACATAATGACCAGGTCCACATGCCTCCCTGAGGGACAGTGATACAGAGTACCTTGAGGTTGTACTGCAACTGGTATTACCTGGTCCAGTAAAGTCCAGATGGACATCAGTCACACAGGTGGGTGACCAGAGCATCCAGACCCTTCCCTTCCCAAATGCCTTTTTTTTTCCATGTACCCCTGCTAGGTGACCTGCTTCCTTGTTGGATCAACATTAGCTAAGCAGCTACACGGGTAATCCCACAAATCCATTGTCGTTTGACTCATATTGTACACACATTTTGACTTTGTAATATAAATTATCCCTAACAAATGGCTTAAGTGGGAACCCACAGTTGGGACACTTTCTGTGTCTCAGGAGCAATGCCTCTACAAACGTTTCCTACTCTTAATTCCCTTGTTCCTTTGAATTCATTCTTTGATTTCAGAGAACATAAACTCATCACGTCTGACATCTAGCAAGTAGAGAGTTTTATTTCTCCTATATCACAACCACGACCACGATCAAATTTAGAAAATTTTCATTTTCTCTAAACAAAACACTCTACACACTAGCTGTCATCTCTCAAACTCCCTTCCCCTGTAATTCTGTGCAACCACTGTGCTGCTCCCTATCTTCACTGATTTCCCTATTCTGGGAATTTGTTTTTATTCAAAACAGAACATGCTCAAAACAAAAATAAACTTACTAGCATATTCAGACAAATGGAAATAATACAAAGTGATCTCTCACACCATAGACAAGTAAAGCCTGAAACTGACAGCAGAAATATACTTAAATATAGTAATGCTTTTCTTATTTCTCTTTTTTTCCTACTAACTTTTTCATACAAGGGAAACCATGCTATGTTAAAACTTGTGTTTTTTATTTACTTCTCTTAACATTATGGTGTTAAGGTGCATTCATTTTCTTACAAATGACTCTGTTTTATTTTTCTTTATTGTAGTGTACTACTGCACTGAATGCAATTTCTTTTAATACGTTCATCTATTGATGGACATACAATATAGTCTCTTCCCACAATTTAACTATTATGAAATCTCCTGCTATAAAAATTTGTATACATACATCACTGTGATATGACATTTTTAAAACTTTTGGGAAGTTACCTAAAAGGTGAATAGCTGAGTCAAATGAATATATTATCTATTTATTTTGCTTTTTTATTTATTTTTCTAGGAATATCCATGCCATCCAAAGTGTTGTAATGGTTTACACTCCTGCTAATAAATAAGAATTCCTTTCTCCCTTCAACCTTGTCAGTATTTATTATTGATTAATTTCTTGATGGTAGCCATTCTTTCTGGGATGAGATGGAATCTTAATGTTGTTTTAATTTACATTTCTTGAATTGCCAGTGATGTCGAACATTTTATCACATATCTATTTGCAGTTATATTTCCTCATCTGAGAATTGTCTATTCATTTCAGAAGGCCATATTTTGATTAGGTCTTTAAATCTGAGGTATTTGTGATGTTTCATGTGTTCTTTATTCTGCTAGTCCTTTGTCTGAGGTGTAACTGGCAAAATATTTTTTCCATTCTGAAGGTCGATAGCTTTCTTTGCTGTGAAAGAGCACTTTAATTTAATGTGATCTCATTTATTGATTATTGCTATTATTTATGGTGTAACTAGAGTTGTATTCAG
>RJWM01047397.1:0-11925 GCA_004363535.1 Dasyprocta punctata | reverse complement strand
CTACTATTAAAGAAGCAATAATTCTACTTTATTTTAAGTCAGTGGCCTGCTCATTGGTAATGTTTAACCCTTCCTCACATGAGCTCATTATATTACGAGAATTACTGGGAAAAGATACAAGTACTGGAATTAGCAATCAAAGACTAGAATGAAGCTCTTATCAATATGTTAAAGGATTTAAAAATAAATGGCTTAGTGAGAGAACAGATGGAGAAACTCAGTAGAGAATTAGAGACTAAAATAGAAAAAAGGGAATCCTAGAACTAAAAAATCTGAAATGAGATATTCACTAAATGAAGTTAACATTGGATTGGACACTGCACTTTTAAAAAGTCAGTGAATTATATTCAGCATTACTTTTTACCCCTAAATAAGTCAGTATGAATTTCTTATTTTTAAACAGGACCTTTTCTATACAACCATATCATCTTCGCACTTACCACAATGAACAATTATTGCCTCACACACTCAATACATATATTCCCTGTGGTTCTGGAAAACTTTTACAGTTAATTTCTTCAAACAAGAATCCAGTTCAGGGTTAGGAGTCAAATTGCATTGTTTTGTGCTTAAAACTCCTTTAACCCACACCGTCTTCCCTGTGCATTCTGCCCCTTTATTTTCTGAGGCATTGACTTGTTGGAGAGATTATCCGTGCTCAAGGTCCACAAACAAGATGCTGTTGATATCAATTTCAATTAAGTTCCACTAAAATAGGATTGGGACAAGAAAAGATGTACAATAACATATTTTACGATCTTTTTGGTTTTAGTCACTGACTTAGTCAGAGATGTCCTACCTGTGTACATTTGATTTACCAAAGTATCTCATGGATTTTGTTCAATGTCCATCAATGATTTTCTTTTGTATCTTTTACAATGGCTACTTAGCATTCCATTAGGTAGCTGTACCATAATTAATTAATTACCTAAACATAGACACTTAAACTACTTATAATAATTATTACCATCATAAACAACATTTTGATGATCTGATGAGAGAGAAATTATGTGTTAGCACCTAAAAATTTGTTGCATGTCTGCCACTCACATTCTTCTTTTAGAGTTAACCTATTTTTATTATTTACCTTTTTGTATTTGACATACTAATTATTTTCTCTTTTAGTTTTTAAATGTTCTCTTGATTAAGTATGTTTTCTTGTCTCATATATGTATTGTGGATATTTTCCATGCTCTTAAGTTATATTTTAATCTGGTTAATGTTTTAAGTAAATAATATTTTAAAATTTCAACAGTCTACTGCTTTGTGTTTATATTTTCTTCTTTAGTTTTCAAACACAGAAAATCCTCTTGACACTAATATTATATGAAAACAACCTATATTTTCTTTAACTTTTTTATAATTTTACTTTTTGCATTAATCCATTCAAAAATTCTTTCAGACTAACATATGAGAAAACCAAACTTTAAAAAAAATTTTTTTACACATCTTAAAATTACTGAAGATACTGATTTTATTGGACAAAAACTTGCCAGGATTCCTAAAAATATCACATGTATGTAACTACACATTGAGGAAAAAGTCAGCTTTCACAGCCAGAGCAGGGAGACCACAAGGTGCACACATTAATAATAAGACTAATAATTAACCGTGAATATTTCACACAAGTCTCTATAACTTGTCTTCAAGACACCCTTAAAATCAGGTGTTCTAATTGCCGTTTTGGTTCAAGCATTCACCATTGTGATGGTTAATCTTGGTTGTCAACCTGATCATATGAAGCGGCACCTAGAGAGGGGACTAGATTGTGAGGGTGCTCATCTCATCAATGGATCAATCTGTTGATGAGTTTGTAACTGCATGGGCAATAGACACATGGACCTAGATGGAGGGACTAGGTCACAGGAGTGTGGCACTTTCAAGGGGAGGGGTTCTCTTCTCAGGCTCTTTCCCCGTCTCTCTGCTTCCTACCTGCCATGGAGTGAGTAGCTTTTCTCCATCATGCCCTCTGTCATGATGTTTCTGCCTTGGAGTCGGTCAACCATGGACTGAAGCCTCTGAAACTGTAAACCAAAATGTCTTTCTTCCTTTAAGTTGGTATGTCAGGTATTTTATACAAACAACACAGAGATGACTAACCTACTCATGAAGAGACCGTTTTCAATCTGCCAAAACTTAACACTTTTGCTTGGTTTCTTTCTAATTTTACCTTATGGTCTTCTCTGGAATGTGCAAAGCTCTCTGTTAATGTAAAAAAGAACCAGTGGGATGGTGCTTTCTTTTTTTTTTTTTTTTTTTTTTTTTGCGGCACCGGGGATTGAACTCACAACCTCACGCCTGCCAGGGCAGGCGCTTAAGGCACTGAGTCAAACTCCTGGCCCTGGTTTTTTGAGGCAGGGTCGCACTATGTAGCTCAGGCCGGCCTTGTGCTCGCGTTGTAGCCCAAGCGGGCCTTGAACTCACAACGCTCCGCCTACCTCAGCCTCCCGAGTGCTGGGATTAAAGGCGTGCGCCACCATGCCCGGCCGGTTAAAAGGATTTTATTTGAAGTCATGGTGAACTAGAAGACAAACAAGACCTGGGCTTCCCCTTCCCCTTTGATAGCCAGATAGGACTGTGACCCAACTGACTGCTCAGTCGGTGGGTGGCCCGCAGTGCCTACCCCCAGGGTCTTCCTGAGTACTGCGGTGGCTGTGCCGACAGGACCTGCAGTTCATGTCACAGCCCTGACGTCCGTGTCCTGCTCTGGGCTGTTTTACATGCTGTCCCTGACTCTCTGTGGAGCACCCGGGAGACCAAGCTGGACAGGGCAAAGGTCAGGGAGGGACAAGGGTCCATCGCTGATATCCTCCAAACCGCTAGACCCCTAGATTTGTGGTCAACACCAGTGGCCTCCTACAGATGCCTCCAAAGCCAAGGCAGCTGTGATTTCAGTCCTGCCGTTTCCAAGGAGACGTGGCAGTTATCAATCAAGCAGCTTCTTCTGCGAGTCCACGGAAGTGTAGTCCTGACGGTGGTGATGGTCCTAGAGGCCCCGCAGGGGTCCCAGGGGATATCTGCCTTGGCCACAGCAGGCTTCAAACTTGGACCTATCCCAGATGGCTGCATCTGACAGCCACTCCTGATGACCGGGCCCTGCCCCATCTCAATTCCCCGGACAGTGCTCAAGCAGAATTGCAAGCAGCTGCCGCCCCTCCAGATAAGCAGTGCTCCCTCCCACTCCTGGGGTTGGTCCAGGAGGGCTCATTCCTGGGTGCCACACCTGTGATCCTGAAAATCTATTTATGGTTCTTGTTTGGATAGAGTGGGCAGAGCAGGCTGGGTTCAATACAGTTGGCTACACTGTAACCAGGACTGCAAAATGGAACTTTAAAAGTTACATTTGTTTATCTCTTAGAGATAAGCAATTTCTCCAAACTTCTTGCTGCTGAGCACAGAACCAGCACCTGCTCCTCTCTTTAGCCCCAAAGGAGCAGACAGAATATGCAGAAGCCAGACCCGAGAGAGGCCACGAGGAAGGGGAGGAGGAGCCGACAATGCCGGAAGTGATAAAGCAGGTGCAGGGAGCCGCATTATCTCTCTGTCCCCTCCACCCCGCTTCTTACTCTAAAGGACCCTGGCCCACCTGCACACAGTGAGACGGCAGTTTCACTGCCAGTCAGCCTGGGGTTCTTTTGCTCTGTTCGGATGGAAATGGCGAATCGGCAAAGTGCAGGTGCAGCTCCCCTAGCCGTCCTGATGTCACCACTCCACTGCTGGTCACTGCTGTACGTCTTTGTTGGCTGCTGGTCTCCTTGTGTTAACAGCTCTGAGTGTTTATTATTCCTTTTTAGAAACAACCGTTCTAAAAAAAAAAAATCCCAAACTGATTTACAGGACTCTTGGAGCCCACACTATGGAGAAATAAATCACACCGCACACAAGCAGGTTTGCAGGGAAACCTTGCAGGGAAACCAAGCAAGCCTTTGATCTGACGGCTGTGGCCTGTGCTGCGCACCGGGGCCCAGCCCGCAGCAGGGAGCCTCGTGGACGGAAGCCTGCGAAGCGGCTGGGCAGGGCGGCTTCTCTCGCGGCCTGCAGGCCTGTGTCGGTGGGAGTGAGGTCTGAAGGCTGAGACGGCGAATGAGAGGCCAGGACCCCTCACTCCTGACCTCAGCCACTCCAGGGTGCCCTCTTCATTCTTCAAAAAGGCGACAGCGTTGTCTGTGGTGCCTGGCGTGGCGACAGTGCCTGTCTGGCTGCACTCATGTTCAGGGGAGGTGATTTGGAAGGCAGGGAGGGCACTGAAGCTGCCCCGGTCCACTGGGGTCCCAGAAAGAGCAAAGGGAAGGGTGGGGGGACGAGCAGAACTTCCAGCCATCTCAACACCCCCCCCAAGGGGAAAAGGAGAGAGGCGTTTCTCCATAGTGTGGGCTCCATGGCAGCAGGTGGACCCCTCTGTCTCCCTGGAGCTACCCTTGAATACATCCTTCCTTTTCTTATGAATATTTGGCCTCCTTTGATTCGGTCAGTGGCAAGCAAAGGAACCTGAGCTTAGGGACCTGCGTGGCCAGGAGCAGCCCAAGGGAATGCGAGCCCTGCACTGTCCCAGAGTGGGGGCTGGTGGCTGAAAACAGCAGCCGTGCTGGAGATCAAACCCCGAGAGGGACCGGCAGCAACAACTGCTGTTGACTGGTGGCAGCTGGTGGTGACTGACAGCGACCGGTGGAGAGCCACAGACAGCAGACAGGCAGCCCGCTGTTGGGGGAGCTCTGGAAAGCTGCTGAAGGAGCCGGAGTGGCTGAAAGGGTGGCTGGAGCCGCCCGGAGCTGTGGAGTTGAGGGCCGATGGCCCTGGCACCCGATTCAGAGCTGCTAAACCCAAGGAGCTGCGCTCGGCCGATTCGCAGTTTCCGTCTAATTTGGGCAAAGGACCTCAGCTGATTGGTGATGTCACAAATGGCAGCTCTACATCGGTGTCCCGAAGAAGGCAGGGACGGTGGGATTTACATGTGATTTACTAGAAAGCAGTCAAACCATCTTAGTGGGGTAACATCTGCGGGAGATGAGAACCAGTGCTGGCATTATGTGACAAATAAAAGGTAAAGAAAGGAATACTTAGCAAAAATGCCCACAAAATGTAGCTGATGACAGCTCTGTCACTAGATAGGATCCCAGGAAGTACTCCCCCCCTCCAAAAAAATGAGATAACTACCTCAATTCAGATACCCTGATGGAGTAGATTTGGAGACTTTCATCACAACGAGAGGCACAGGCAGATTTATTAAGCAGAGTCTGAAATAGGACTCAGAAGAGAGTGCAGGAGCTCAAGGCTGAGGGGCATATTGGGCCCAGCCGTGGGTATTGGTGGGGACGTGGGTGTCCTCAAGACAGATGACGTAGGATGTGTATCCCTGCCTTGAGTCCCTTTGGATCCTGGAGCTATGGTATTTTTTAAGTATGACTTTAAAATGAAAGCTGTCCTTGTCTCCTTCCTAGCTATCTGAGTTTCTTCTATCCCACCTAAGTCTCCTGATAGGCACCGGAAGACCCTGTGTGCACCGCAGTGCTCTATCTAGATGCCTGCAGGCAGACGGCCACAGAGCCCTCCCCTCTGGAACAGCTGGAGGTTCCATGCTTTCCCCTTGGGGGCCTCCTGACTCCGCCTTGAGAAGCTCTTTCCAGGTTATATTCATGATGATTTCCGCTTGAGTTCCACAGGAACACGGCGGGCGAACGTGCCCATCACTCCAGGGTGGAGGCCGGAGCCCGCAGCCGCCCGGTGTCCGCTGTTCGGGCTGCGTAGCTGCCGCTGCTGCTCCCCGTTCTCCCTGTGCTATAGGCTTATGTGTTCAGCAGTCTGCAGCGGTTCTTCGGGAGCTGATTATCTCACAGGGCAACTTTCAGGGTTTTCTTTTCTCAGGAAAGTTGTTCATTCTGTCGGAATGAAAAGGATTGCTTTAAGGATTAGGGTTAAATGTTCTCTCCTCAGCGTCCTTGACTGAGGCTGTGGACGAATCCAGTCAAAACACATATCCCTGGGTGGCAGAAGAGGCAGCGTGAGAGCTTTAATTTTTATGTTGTTCTGTGTTGTTCCTAGGGCTTCCATTAATATTTCTACCACACACCCACATACACACACACAAAGTTGGTAAATTACTAGACCAGGAAAAGGAAAAGGAAAAATTTTTATTTATTCTGGGAGATTGAAAAATATAAAAAGTTTTGGACTGGAGATGGAGGGCTTTGATTTCAGCAACCCATTCACCCCACATGCACATATTCACAAAGCACACACACACACACACACACACACACACACAAATGCTTCAGGGGATGGGTGTGGCTCCATGGGAGAGTGTGTGCTCACGGCCCTGGGTTCATCTCCAACATCAAGAGAAAGAACAAAGAAAGAGAAAGAAAGAAAGAAAGAAAGAAAGAAAGAAAGAAAGAAAGAAAGAAGAAAGAGAGAAAAGAAAGCAAGCAAGCAAGAAAGAAAGAAAGAGAAAAGAAAGAAAGAAAGAGAGAGAGAAAGAAAGAAAGAGGAAGGGCCTAGAGACAGAGACAGAAAGAAACGAAAGTGTGAGGTTTACAGTAGCCATCAGCAAATGATATTTTTTGTAATCTCTACATTCACAACACAGCAAAAACACAACAGGTCAGGGCTAAGCTCTATGAGGTCGATTCTTCCAGCTCAGCTTGGTTTGAATAACAATGTGGGAATGCTGACTTTGGCCCTCACACTAGGAATACAAGGATAAAAAACAAAGACCATGCTGCCCTGTAAGATCTTTGGCTCCCATTACTACGGGGGACGGGCACGATTCCTGTTTTCTAAGCACCAAGCCACATCTCAGGGTTCAGTGGCGAGGAGCTCCCTGTGTGGGGTCATGGTGCGGCCTTCTGCGGGTGCACTTTGAAGGCTCAGTTTGTGCGTGTGTCTTGAGTGCTTGGACATGACAGATGGCTGTGGGGCTGGGTGCCAGCGCCCAGCCCCAGATGATGACACCCTCTTACAACTCCCCGCCCACACTTCAGCCCGGTGTGGGTGCGTGCTCCTCCTGTTGACCTCCAACCCCCCTTCTGGGTTTCTCACACTTGATCCTCTTCTTTCATTCTGAAAAGATTTTTGTAAAATGCCCAGCTGCAGCTACAATTTTAATATGTCTGACCTGTTACCTATATTGTAATAATTTCTCAATTCTATCAAACTAGTTAATACTCTTCTTTTTAGTCCTAGCTTTTTTTTTTTTTAAACTATAATTTGGCTCCTTGCAGGGACAACAGCCAGAACAAACTGCTATGCTCCGTGTCAAAATAGTTTCAAACGTCCTGTGAAAATTCACCAGTTATTGTTTGAGGACAGCAAGTTTACATTAACTGGATTTCTAGGCACAATCACTTTGACGCAGTTTGAGAAGTCAGTTCTTATTTCATGATATGTCCTTCACGCGCTATCACAGTACTTGTGTCTCTGTATTACCCAGATCTATTTTTTTTTCTTAAAAAAAATTCTTTTAAGTTCATTGACAAAACAATTGGTTATCAGTGGTTCAAGGGAAAGTAATCTAAGCAATTTTGTTAAACAAATAAAAAATTTTACAGAAACAAATGTTTTAAATTATCAAGGAAAATGACGTGTATCTGTGGAGGAAATAGTGGAATACTGTTGTGAGCTAAATCCTGACATTGTATCCCTTCCCCAATTTGTATGTTGAACCCCCGACCCCATAGTATTTTGGAGATAGGGTCTCTAGAGAAACAATTTATGCAAAATGAGGTTATTAGGATGTGACCTGATCCAGTCTTTACACAGAGGAAGGGCTGGGTGTAGCTCAGTGGTAGAAACCTTGCCTAGAATTGCAAAAGGCCCAGGGTTGAACCCCAGCAAGGCAGAAAGGTGGGGGGCAGGAGGAGTTGGGCACAAACACACACCGAAGGCAGACAATGTGAAGACATCGGCGGGAGAAGATAAACACCCACAAGCGGGACAGAGAGGCCTGGATCCCTCAGAACCTGCCCTGGTGACACCTGGAGCTCGGATCCAGCTCCAGAACCCTGAGACCCGGCACCCCGCTCTGGGAGGCAGCCCGGGGGAACTGCTGTGGACGTCTTTAAATGCAAATGAATGCCTAAACACCAGCACTTGTTTGCTCCCCAGCTGTATCATGTGAGTATTCTCAGTCAAAATTATATTTTTAATCAGTTAAGTTTTTTCCTTCTCCTTCCCAGCATCTGGGGGTGGGGGATCAGCTGGTTTCAGTGCCCTCGGCTTCCTTTCAGGAGGGAAACTGCTGGGGTGGGTGATTTGTTAGGAGGCCGGTGTTAGGAGCTGTGTGCTGTATGCACTCATCTGAAACAAAGCACAGCCTTCACAGTGCCTGTTCTTGGGGTTAGAGATGGTTCTAATAAAAATAACAATTTAAACACACTTAAATGTTGAAGAACTTGTTTGAACATACAGTGATTCACAAATTTGGGGTAGCACTCACTGGGAAGAAATGGGGAAAACTTTAGAAAGTATTTGTAGAAGTAAGACGACAAAAATAGTTTCGATCTATTAGAGCAGAAAATTCCTGGTTAGAGGTCAACTGGTGGTAAGTAAAATTACAGAAAGTCACTGAGGGAGGGGAAACTTCTTCCAGACTCCAACAGACTAGACAGAAAATCAAAGCAGAGTTGAGTTGTTAAAGATAAATTGTTCTCTTACCTTCTAAAAAGTGAGAGGGAGAGAGAGAGAGAGAGAATAGTCAGATTTGCTAAATAGGCCAGTTTCAATCCATGTAATAATAAAGTTCTCTCTGCTTTGATTCTTCAAACAAGTAATCTGAAGTTATGTTAGGTTTCTTTCCGTCTCTATGGTAAAATACCTGAGAAAGTCAGCTTAATAAGAGGCAAGGTTTATTCTGGCTCATGGTTGCAGAGGCTTCGGTCCATGGCTGGTTGGCGTTGGGACCTGTGGTAAGGCAAAGCACCACGGCAGGTAACAGGTTGGGGAGCAAAGCTGCTCACCTCCTTGAGGCCAGGAAGCACAGGGAGGGACCGGAAGGGCCTGGAATTCCAGTATTCCCTTTGAGGCCACACTCAATGACCTCACTTCCTACCATCAGGCCCCACCTCTTAAAGGTTCTACCATCTCCCAAAAGCGCTGCAGGCCAGTGACCAAGCCTTCACCACATGAACTTCTGGGTAACCTGACAGGTCTAACTCTAGCACTGTTGTTACTTTCTCTTGTCCTGTCTCTCTGTCCCAGCTTCAAGGAAAGTGACTTTGAAATAATCAGTTTGCAGTTTGTCCTTTGTTCCTATGTTCCTTAGCCTTTCCCTGTCTATAAAAACCAACCTCCTCTGCCCAGGCAATGGAAAAACTTACTCTATTTTATGAAATGAAGTGTTGTCAGGTTCTAAAATTAAAAAAAAAAAAGCCAATTCAAAAATTTTAAACTAAATTTGGTACAGTTTTGTTTTTTGTCAGTGGTTTCTAGTTTCTGTTGGGGTTTCCTTTATTCACATAGAAATTTAAATTATGATACTCTCTCAATGGATTTTCAATAAGAATTTTTTCAGTGGCTCAAAAATTAAATATAACTTGAATTGTGGCCAAGTAAGACCAACTCCTTTCCTGAGATCACTTCCTTTGTCACACTTGTTGGGTGTGACTGGAGCCTCTCCTTGGAGGTGGACGGCTCTGTCCCTTGGTGACACCTGGAGCATTGCTGACATGGCTTTAATTCTGATGAATTCCACACAGATGTCTTGAGGTCTCCCATGTACGACATACTGTGGGAAAGATGATGATAATTAGAACATTGTCCCATTCCTCAAGGAGTTTAAAATATATTTTGAAAGCAAAATAATTCCATAGGTATGTAGAGCTGTTTCAGTTTTGAAACACTCTTAATCCACTTACATATTTGATTTTTCCAGATTTATGGAGATACAATTAACAATTAGAAATTGTATATATAGAAATACATGTAGACTATGATAGGATTTTTTTTTCCGACAACAGGGATTGAACTCATAACCTCACACCTGCCAGATAGGTGCTTAAGCCACTGAGCCAAACCCCTAGCCCTAGGGTTTTGAGACAGGGTCGCACTATGTAGCTCAGGCTGGCCTTGCACTCATGTTGTAACCCAAGCCGGCCTCGAATTCGCAACGCTTTTCCTACCTCAGCCTCCTGAGTACTGGGATTAAAGGCGTGCGTCCCCATGCCTGGCTCTATGATAGGATATTTTGAGATACATTGTGCTGTGGACCATGAAATGGTCCCCATAGCAAAGTCAATCAACAAACCTGTCACCTTGCAGAGTTTCCTTGTGTTTGTGGACGTGTGTGCACAGATATGGGATCAGAACACTGCAGATCTGCTCTCTCCACCAATCCCAAGTGACAAAGACTGTGCTATGAACTTGAGTCACCACGGTGTACACTAAAGCTCCAGAACTTCCTTCCCCTGCAGAACTGGAACCTGGCACCCACTGACCACCACCTTCCTACTTCCCCCTGTTATCAGCCCCGGAGACCATCATTCTACTGCCTCTGCTTCTGTGACTTCAACTACTTCGCATCTCACATCTAAGTAAGATCGCGCAGTCTTTGTCTTTCCGTGTCTGCCTTAACTTATGCATTGCTCTCCATGTTCACCAACAGTGTTGCAAAAGTAGGATTTCCTTCCTTTGAAAGGCTGAAGAGTACGCTGTATTTTCCTTACCCCTTCATCAGTGGGTGGGCACAGGTTGACAGCCCATGGTTGGCTGTGGTGAAGAAGGTGGCTGCGAACGTGAGGTACAGATATCCTTTTGATGCACTGAATTTATTTTCTTTGGTGTATACCCAGAAGTGGGCTCACTAGATCACGTGGTAGTTCTATTTTCAACTTTTGGAGGGACTTTCATACTGTTTTCTTTAACATTTGTACCAATTTATGTTCCTACCAACAGTGCATAAGGATTTCTTTTCTCTATATCACTGATATTTATTGGATTTGTATTTATTTATACTTGCTATCTTAAAATAACAACTCAAAGCCATACCCAAGGCAAGACCCATCGCCTTCTTTCTACAGAAGAGAAACTGAGAATGAAATGATTAAGTTTTTCTAAGATTAAATGAGACACTTTTCTAATACAAATGCAGATAGTAAGTGACAGAATTTAGGTGCTTGGTAACACAGAGATACAAACAAGAGGAAGTGGGCGAATGTTAACTTCAAAAGCTCAGGAAAGGGCTGATGAGCTGGACATCTACACCAAGCTCAAGGACCAACGTGAGCAAAGGCACAGAGAGAAACCCCATGAAATAGCCATGGCAGGGACCTGCTCCATGCAGAGGCAGGGCTAATTTTTTTTTTTAATTTAAGAGGAAAAAAAAGACACATAAAAAAGACAAAAAGCAAAAGACCAATTTATGTTCACTAGAGTGAATGCACAACAGTAACATTATAAGTTTACAAAACAGGATGATAGAAACTTGACAATGGTTGCAATATTGCGTATCGTTATCTTCAAAATGATTGTTTACATTAACAGATATAGACATGTAAAATTGATCTAATCATATGAGAGGAGTAGGATCTTAAAGGCAGGAACTGTATTGAAGCTATGCTTGTCCTGAATTCCAGGACTACTGTTAATGATCAGTGGAGTTGCACAACCCCCTCTAAGGCTATGATATGCTTTCACTCTCTCTTGATTTCCTAGAACCCAACCTGATTCTTGGTACTCAAATCAAAACTCCACTGCACATGTTTATTAAATAAATGATAGGCACTCTGGAAGCGGAAAGAGGCTGGTAGTGTGTGGGTGAATCTGAGTCAGAGGTGAGGCCTCAGGAAAGGGAAATGTTTATCAGAGAACTCGGATGTGCTGGGTTCCTACAAGAAAACATGATGGGAGCTGGGCATGGTGGTGCACGCCTTTAATCCCAGCACTTGGGAGGCTGAGGTAGGAGGAGTGTTACGAGTTCAAAGCCCGCTTGGGCTA
>RJWM01047396.1:0-11925 GCA_004363535.1 Dasyprocta punctata | reverse complement strand
CAAAACAGCAATGAAATCCGTAGGTGTGATGATCTCAAGTTATAATCACAATTTTCCACAATATTTATTTTAAAATATTTCAAATTTTCCTACTTACAAAATTTTCGTAATTTGTCATTTTCTTCTCATTTCACTCAAATTGTGTTCGTATTAGTAGGTTACACTGAAATTTCCATTATCAGAATTTCAAGTGCTGTTTTGCTTTGCCAAATAAATTTTCTGTCTCTAATCTCTTTTTTTTTTTTGATCTTCAGAAGAATTTGTCATAATTAATTATTTGTCTTCCTGGGATCTCACATTTTCTAATTTTCCATGGAAACCCCTGCTGCTTGGTTTTCAAAGCTCCAGTTGACTGTGCATTCTCTTCCAGAGACCACACAATTCAGAGTGCTGTAGGACTAATTTCCTTGGTTACTTCTCCCTTTTTAAACATTTCTTACCTCATAAATGATGACGTGTTAATCCACAAATATCATTTCAAAGCTAGTGACTGCCACATTTCTATCTACACATTTTATTTCTCCTGTGAAGTTTAGATTTGTATTAGTCACTTTCCCTTTGGTGGGACAAAATAGCCACCACCAACTGAAAGGAATATGGTTTATTTTGGATTTACACTTTTACTTCATGATTAGCTGGCTCCAAGGCAGAGTCTACACGGTGGAAAGGCATGGAGGAGGAAGTGTGTTCAACATACGGCAGCCAGAAGCCAAGACAGAAGAGAGCAGCCTTCCAGGTCACACTCTCAGTGACTCAGCTTCAGCCAGACCCCACGTCCTAACAGCATATCCAGCTGCTGAATTAACCCATGGATGAGTCCACTGATGACTACAAGGACCCCAAGATCCAACAGGCTTCTGAACACATGACAGTGTTGGGGGGCATCTTAGATCTGAACCATATACTTCACCCTGGCCACCAAGAGACTTATGTTCATCTTATTATGCACAATGGATTTAGCATACCTTTAAAATCTGACAAAGTTTTAATAGTTCTAGCATTACTAAAAAGTTCAAGTTCAAAGTCTCCTCTGAAACTCAAGCGAAATGTTCAGCTGTTGTAAGGCTCTGTTTAAAAGAAAAAAGTGAGATATTTCCAACTTATGATGGGAAAGGGTAAAAATTCCTTCTCTAAAAGGGAGATATAATAGGATACAAAGATATTGGACTAACAAAAGGCCAAATCCCAGTAGGGCAAACACTACAGTGACCTCACTGGTCACGGCCCACACAGCTTCTCACTTTGAATGACTCTGCTCACTGTCCGTGGCTTTCCTCAGCAACTTCAGCATCCTGAATTCTTCCTCGTACCATCAACTTGTCACCTGGCCTCCCAGATCTTCTTCTGAAATCTGGATAGAAGCCTCCTTTATCTCATAAATCTTGCATTCTGCATGCGTAAAAAGATCAATACTATATGTATGATACCAAAGTAAATTGCCAACTTGTGCAACACCCAGGCCCTCTTGGACCATGTCTACAATGTCCCCTGAGTACTTGGACATGTGAACTCAAGAGATAGACTTCCTCAGGTGAACCTGAATGAGCGAAATCTCAGGGACCTTTTTCTCAGATGAGAGATTTAGTTTTGCATATTTGAGCTTCATATGGGTGGGCTCAGTTGAGTCGGGAGATATTCTGAAGGGATCTTTTCTTTTGTCCCTGTATAAACTACTCAGCTTCTTTACAATGCTAATCTTTCCAGCAATGGTGCTCTCCTCTGTCCAAACATTTCTGGCATACGCTCTCTGGTGAAACAGTAGATCATTCACATTTGCCATTTGCTCCAACTTTTACTGTAGATCTGGCAAAAAGCGGATACCAGTACCCAAGCCAGAGGCTGAATATTGGACAGTCTTGAAATTTTTTTTCTGCTAGATTAACTAGTCTACCACCCTTAATCTCAGTCCTCTGCAAAGTCTCAGCCTATGGGCAAAATGCAGATATATTTTTGGCCAGAAAAATTTCTAGCCCAGTTCTTGATAGACTTCCTGTTCCCAAATGATATCTGATGAGCCTGACCTTTATTGTCTGTATTCTTATCAGTTGTCTGGTCTTCTGAGCTCCAACCACAAACATCCGTTAGGAGGAAAGCTGTTCAACATATCACAGCCAGGAAAAAGAGAATAGAGGAGTCAGGACAAAAATATACCCAGTGACCATCTTTCAATTAGGTCCTGCCTTCTAACAACACATTCAGCTACTGAAATCATCCGTGAGTTAACCCAAAATCACTTGACAAATACGTGAGACTTGGGAGGAGGAAGGTATTTTAGATCTAAATCATAACAAGATTCATGTGTTTTATTTCCTTCTAGGCATCTCACCTTAGAATTCTCAGGAGTTTGATATCAGCAAGTAGATAAGTGAACTCTTAATTTACCAGTGTGAAGGTTGATTGACTGTGTCAACTTGCAGAAATAATGCCCAACTAAATTGGCTCACCATAGTTCTGGGTGTGGAAGAACCACCTGGGAGGAATATCCCCAGAATGATATAAAAGGGAAATGGAGAAGAAAGGATTGCTTCTATTTTCCTTGGAGAAGCTTCAGTCTTTGCTCGCACATTGGATGTCATCTCCCAGTATCAAATGTAGACTCAGCCTCTGGCATAGACCCTTCAACCTTCCAGTACAGGCTGGCATGGGACATTATGCTGAGATTCATGCCTTCCACTGAATTCTTCAGATCCCCAGGACACAAACAGACCTTTAGCAGTCTTCCACACCTGACTTTGTAGCGAGCCAGTGTAAAGCAATCTTGTAAATTCTTACATATATGTATATCTTGTATTCAATCTCTATTAAGCACTGATCAATACAATTAACAATTTCTCTCACAAAAAGTTGTTCCATTTTTTCATGTCGATAAGATGGCATTACCATTTGGCCAAACCTAAGTTCATTTTTTAATGCTAGAGAAAATACTTTTAAAATGTATTTACTCTTCTTTTATTTGTGCACAGTAATTATAAGCATTAATTAATTTAATTTGGGCAGATTTGTGCATGGATATAATATACTTTGGTCATTTCATTCCCCATGCCCTCCAGCCCTCCAGTCCTCATTTCTTTCCTTTTTATTGAGTCTATTCACCCTTCTAATTTTATGCCTTCTCTTTTATAATCCTTTCTTTTTTAAATTTCATATATGACAAAATAACCGTGCATTTTTGTTTTTCTGAGCCTGGCTTATTCAATTAAAGTGATTATCTTCAGTTTCATTGATTTTCCTACAAATGATTTTATCTCATACATCTTAATTCCTGAATAATACTCTCTCTATATACCACATTTTCTTTATCCATGTTTTTGTTGATGGGAATTTAGGTGATTCTGTAGTTTGACTGCTGTGAATTTAGCTGCAACAAACATAAATGTACATATATATTTGTAGCTTGATGACTTTTAGTCTCTCAGGAATATATCGAGTAGCAACACAGAAGAACAAGTATACCTAAGTAGTTAGCTTTTTGAGGACCCTCCTCAGTGACTTCTATAAAGAATTTTAAAAAATCAGAAAACCAAAACAACCTAATAAATGGATTAAGCCTAAATTCTTGAACATTTTATTTCTCTCATAAGAACTCATTCATCAGACAATTTTACTGACTATAAATCCAAACATCATCATGATTTCTCCACATAGCATCACTTCTTCATATCCAACCAACATTGAACACTGCGATCACTTCCTAAATTATTTCATCATGCTACTGAATTTACATATGGCAGCTAAAAGAATAGCTTTAAAATCATAAGCATACCTTATCACTTCTCTGGTTAAAATCATCAAATACTTTCCAATTTCAATAAGGTTACACCCCCCACCCATACCACACATGGTGATCTGACATTCTGACCATTTCACACCACTCTTCACTTTAGACCACTTGTTCTTAAAGATGGGTGTGCGTCATGTTTATGTAGAAATCTTTAAAATTATTGATTCTGTGTACAACCCCACAGAATACGTTTTAATCAGTCTGAGGTGTGATCAGGGTATTAAGAATTCTGAAAATACTGTAAATCATTCAAATATGCACTAATGCTTATGAGCCACTGCTCTAGTTAAATTACCACTTGGTTTTCACTTGAAGACAACTCTGATGTTATATAATTCCCCAATTCACTGATAACAATCATTGCTTCTGCTCTACACTTCAGCCAAACCAGAACTGCTGCCCTCCCACGCTAATGTTCTCCATCCGGGAACCAAGTCTCAGTTAGTGACTGCTGGGCACAGAGTAGCCTGGGTCAACCTTCTTGCTTCAAGGAAGGCACTAACTCTGAGGTGCAGTTCTGTTATGAAGCTTCCTTATGGAATTGGACTGAACCCAGATCCCATGTAAGATCGCTTTTTTTTCCCTTGGCTCTTTTCTTTGCCTTGTTTCTCTCACTCGAACACGAGTCTACCATTTACCCTCTGCATTTACGGAAACCAGTAAGTCACCATGTGATGTCCACTCCTCTTGTTTTCCACTAGCAGCAAAGGTGCTCTGTGCAGATCCTGTCACATAGATTTCTCCTTTACTTCATTCAGGTCTTAGCTCAAATGTCACCTTTTGAGTGGCACGTTGTTACTTTATTTAAGTATTTTGTTTTCTTCATTCCGAAAAGCTGAATTTTTTTGCCTATTTGGTTCACAGAAATCTATTTGCATATTAATAGTACATGTGAGTTTGAATATTTGTGTCTTCCCTGTGAGACTGTAAATTCTATGAAGATGCGGACTACTTCTGTATTATCTAAGGTATCACCATCACTTCAAAATGTAACTAAAATGTAGTAACTGAGAATGAAATATTCATCATTAATCAGTGAATAAGTTTAAATTTGCTTTTAGGAACCCAGAAATCAACTAGACTGACATTGACTGTATATTCTTTTTTTTAACCTTTTTTTTATTATTGTATATTTGTCATACATATTGATCACATCCTTCAGAGACAACTTGACTGTACTCCTAATCTACTATTTCCTGGTTTCTTCAGAAGTTCTTATAAATAAGGTCTGCTGAGAAATGTCTGGGTTATAGTCTACTGAGAAATCATGATAATTATATTCCATCATGAATGAGTCAGCTCTATAATTGAACTAGACATGCAGTGATGCATTAAAAATACTTATTTCTTCTCATAATTTACATATCATTCTAGACAATGTGATAATACAGAGACTCACTGCATGAAAGTCCATTGTCTGGTGATGAACACAATATGTATTCACATAATTAAATTATATTGAGATGACTATTAAGAAAAATATCAAAATGTTTAAGACAAGACACTGTTCTTATGGGAAAGGAGAAAGGAATATGTATCAGGAAAAATCTCACAGCAGCTAACACAGAAACAAACTTGAATAGAAAGTTGCAGACAAGAAATAAAAGGTTAGGAAATGACAAGGTGCTTCATTAAAATATGTTAGCCACAGAGAAGATCAAATAGTTTACTATGGCCAGAATTTTGGGTAAAATGAATGAAGTATCCATTAGTGACACCAAAAGTAGATACATTTTATTAAAGTATTTTCATTTTTTCTAATAACTATGGTGAGTTATTAAGGAATTTTAGTAATATCTGTTTAGATTTCCCTTCCTAAAATGACAAGTTTATTTGCAATGAAGAAAGTGGGTATGGAATACAGTTACAAGAGAAATTAAAAGCAGTAATTGCATTTATAGATTGCAGATAAAGAATTACAATGGTCTCAACTAAAAAGTACTTGTAAAATTTTAGAAAAGGAGTGATGAAAAAAATTTTGTAGTTATGTTGATATAACTTTACGGGCATATCAATACAGATGAAAGAGCAGTGATACCACAGACAACTATGTATGTCTGTTTAATTAAAGAAGGAATATCAGGAAAAATATTGGAAAGAACTCATATTATCCCATCTGTCATTGCAATCATACACCTTGTGAAGTTTAACTATATGTATTCAAGGGAAGGGAAGTCGAATATTTTTTGTCACCTCTCCAGAACAGTAATCCTTCCATCTCATTCAGATTCTGCTCTTGGAACACAGAGATTTTCTTATCTTGTTACCCTGATTTTCAGGCTTTACCTTGAGGTCATATACCTTTAAAAGTAATTGTGGAAGGAGTTGACATTTATCTTTTTTGATAGCATGTTAGAAATTTCAGTTCTTGAGTATCTATTATCCATATTTGTGCATCTCTCAGAAATGCAGTAATTTAGCATTTTTCCAATCATAAATCTCTTCACTCTGTTTGCTTCTCATTACATGAGGCATCCAGACAGCTGGGAGCTGCTCCTCCTTCTCCTGCAATTTGGTGCCTGTAGTAGCAAGAATGTGAGTCCCTGGAATAATAATTATGAGTGCATTGCAGTCAATTGAAAAATCAAAGAACTACTGAAGGTGACAACCTTAAAATCCAATTTTACTATTCCTTGACCCATTACTATAGTAATTCTCTAAGTTTACAAGATATATTTTTGAAACAGTTCAATTCTTAGAATCCATACTCTTAAGAGGAGTTTTCACACAGTCTTGTGATCAGTCATGATGCAGCCCCGATACAAGGCATCAGCTGGATTTCATAAATCTTCGTATTTACATTAAACAGTGCTGGCAGCCTGGCATAGCTCGAACCACTGCTCTGGGCTTGTGGGACAGTAGTCGTCGTCCATGACCCTGTGCACACTTGTTCTCAGTGTCTAACAGATTTATCATTGCTGGGACAACAGAGATAAGCAAGAATTGACTAAGAGACTTGTGTTAATTCTTTCTTAATATTGGTATGAATAAATAAACAAATAAATGTTAAAGCTTTTAAGTGGATAATTAAATGCTTGCAAAGATATTAGATGGAAAGTCAACTAATTTTTTAAAATTATTACCTAAATAAGAAAGTTTTTACATATTTGTAATTTAAATTTTGTATGTAACACTTAAAAAAAAAAGAAAATTCCTCCAGGAACTGCCTACAGGAAGAGAACACAGCAAACACCTTGTGTTATTTGTGTATTTGTGGGCACTCTTTCTTTCCCTGGATCACAATTTGCTCCTTTTCAGTGAACAGAATTTAAAAATCATTCTTGACAATGTGTTAAAAATAGATTATTTCCAGGAAGCAACATGAAACATGTAATGTTAATGAATTTGTTAAAATGAATGCACTTATATATTGTAATATTAAAAAAATTAACCCTGAAATTAGCAGTTTACCAAAACTAAGTATGTTTGGTTTCCTATCTTCTGAGACTCCGGAATCTGCATGTGTCCTTACTTGCACTGCAAGGCAGGGACCTTGTGAATTTGCAGAATTGTTATCTGGGGCTCTGGTTTCCTCTGAATCTGATTGCCAGGGATAAGAGTTATACCTAAACTCATTTCCTTAACGGTGGGCAGCCTCACACCTCGCAACATAGACCCCTCTGCAGGGCTGCCTCACCTGCAAGCAGGTGTTCCCCTTGGGAGTAAGCACTTGAAGGCACAAGAAACAGGGACTGGGGAAGTCATAATATCAAAGTCACAGCTCTTCTTTTTCAATTTTTTATTCATACATGCTTGCAACACATAATGATTACATTCCTTGTTGGTACATGTACAAAATATATATAAATTCTTTTTTCATTCCTTTCACTGCCCTTCCTTCCCCTCTCCATCCTCTCTTGGTCTCCTTCCCTTTGGAAAACAGATCTGTCTCCCTCTATCCTATTATCTATCTTTAATTTAGCATTTTATTTATATTTTGGATTTCTTATCTAAGAAAAACTGCGCATTATTTAAGCTTGTGTGTCTGACTGGGTCACGTGGAATATTCATTTTTCTACAAATCACTCATTTTTATTCTTCTTTGTGGCAAAGCAGTACTTCATTTTGTATAAATGCCACATTTGCTTTTACCACCTAATTTCAGGAGTTTCCTAACTTCAGGAGTTGCCCTTCACTGCTGCCATACCCAGTTTTCAGAAACCAATAAAACACAGCCTATCCTCAAGAAGAAGTTGCACAAGGGTCCCCACACAAGGGATAGAGCTCTACGGGGAGCTTGGGGGCTTCCTCCGTGCAGTGTAGACCATTCACTCAGATGCCTGACATTGACTTCCTTTCACTGCCTGAGTGCTAAGGAAAGGAGTTTTTCCAGTATTCACCAATGCCAATGTGTGAATTTAATAATGAACCAGGTCAGATAAAGACTGGGTCCTTGAAAAATGATTCTAATGCCTCACTGACAGTTAATCAAGTGGTGCTTTGCACAGAAAGGAAAGCAGCCAGATCTTCACCCGCTATGTAGTTCAAGTCCTCAGTTGAGCACTGAAAGATAAAGCAAGGTCAGACGCCCTCCTCTGACTTCATCCTACTGGAGCAGGATCAGAGGATGAAATGTGTAACAGCAAAAATATATAACAATAAAATGCTAGCAGGTCCTAATTATATAAAGTAATGTATGCCCACTCAATACCACACAATGACAAGAGTTAATTGTGAAACTAAGATTATTAAACTGACTATACAACTAAAACAAATACTTGCCAGTATTTCCCAACATAGACATTGAAAACATAATCATTTCTGGGAGTATAACATTCTATAATTCCGAATACCTAACTTCATGTGAATGTACTAGTCAGAATATCTGGGGTGGCTGCCATGTGAGACTGGCCTTCACAAGGGACCCAGTGTGCAAGGCCTGTGATGTGCGGGTTTGCTGTGCCTGCCGTGAGTGCTAACTCTTCCCCCCGGCCTGGAGGGAGGGAGGAGCCTGCACGTGGCCTTCTCTGGCTGACTGCTGTGTCTTCTTCCTTAGTGAGCATGGACACTTAGAATCACACAGCTGCCTGGGGCTTGCATGGAACTCTCTTTGCTCCCAGCTCACCCTCAACTCAGTCTTCAGCGCCACTCAGTGGAGCACAATCTGCTCAGAGAATCACTTGCCATCTGAGACATGCAACTGTGAAATCAGGTCTCATTTCAGTTCCAGGACAAACTCTGTTGCTCTATAAACCACACGAGTACTTTATCCACAAGTACACAAGAAATAAAGCAACATAATTTTGCATAATTGATGAAACTGCTGCAGGGATAAAGTAGGAGATGATGTAGGCAGGGTTTCAGTGAGAAGTCCATTAAATATGTCACCATTCCAGATGAATTGAGACTGCATAGAATAAGGTAAGATTCAGGTTCTTGGTTCAGGACATTGTCAGAAGAAATAAGAATTAATAAATTCAAAATGTTTTTCACAGTAGATTGGACATGACTTGTTAATGAATTCAATGAATGTGTTTAAGAGAGAGGAATCATGCATAATGTCTAGAATTTCATGCAAAATTTTAACGGAATAGTTTGAACAAGAGACTACTGAAGAAAGGGGGAAACACATATTTTGATCTTTAAAGGTTTGAGGTGCCAAATGAATACACTTGGAAATACAACATTGAGTAAAATAAACTGGGCACACAGGCTTAAATGTTGTATGGCATCTGTCATTTGAATAAGCCAAAGTACAAAGAGATCAATAGAGAATGGAGGGAAAGGGGTAAGGGGATGGATCTCTTGCAAATGGAAAGGGGTCCAAGAGGCCAAGAGTGGGAGGCAGAACTGAGAAATAAGTAAAATAAAGATATGCCATGTGTAGGAACTTAATAGCATCAACGAATGTAAACATTATACTTCAGGAAAGATACAGTCAGATGCTGGAATATAGCATCATAGGGAAGACAAGAAGGAAGGAAGTGGGTCCCCTGGACCAAGGAAGAATCTAAAGCAAGAATTGAAGTCCACAGAAAGAGTAAAAACAAAAACTTAAATGAAGAAGAAGGCAGTAGCTGGCGGTACCTTTGCCTGGAGCCAGACCCACTGTGTGAGAGGAGCTGCTGGAACCTGGGGACACACGATCAAGGTGCCATGGTGGTGGTGACTCTAGAGGCCTCTGCAGAGAGAGGCAGCATTGGAGGAGAGTGGCAGTGGACAGGAGCAGCAGACCTGGAAGACTGAACTGGTGGGCAGTGAGTGCAGAGGACTCAGTCCTCCCATGGGAGAGAGCAATTGGCTGGGAACCATTTTGGAGTTGGGCTGGATAAGCCCAGAACCAGAACTGCCCTGACTTCCTCCAGCAGCTCCTAGCTGAGTACAGACCCATGGAAATTGTTCAGACTGAGCCCTGCCCCTGTGCACATTATAGGGGCCATCTCAGAAGGGTCCCTGAGTGAAACCAGCTTGATCTGGAGGCAGCGGCCCCACACACGTTCCAGGGGTGGTAATGGAGGATCCTGCTGGTGACCAGCCCAGGTCTGCAGGCAGCAACTCCACCTCTGCATGCACTCCACCAGCCATCAGGGAGCCAACACAGGCTGGGAAAAGAAGCAGATAGCCCTACACCAGTGCACCTAATGGCCAATATCAGATATCCATAATCTGCACTGGCTAGAAGAACCAAAGAGTCTCACTTCAGAGAAATTGCAGCCAATGCAGTGAGTGCCTGGGACCCCAGTACCCATTTGTCCAGGAAAACATAGGAATATGTCAAGATGAAGAAGCAAAAGGCAGTCTCTGGCCTCCAAACAGAGCAAGTCCAGGAGATGCAAACGCAAGAGATCAGGAGTCCCACAACTGAAGCTTCTGAGGTGATGGCAACTGAAGTAAAGAAACAACTTCATGAGGCTATAAAAGAAATTAGAACAGAAATACTAACTTAGGTAAAAGAAGAAATGAAAAACACAATTAAAGAATTGCTAGGTATCTCTAAAGAAGGCATAGATGAAAAAATGGAGCATAGGAATTATGAGGGAAACCTTGAATGAACAATACAAAAAAGATTTAGAATGCATGAAACAGATTCAAAGAGATAACCAGGAAATTAAAATCTCCATTGAAAATTGGCAAAAGCATTTGAAAGAAACTAAAGATAGACTTTCAAACCTTGAAGACAGGTTTGGAGCCTGTGATCGTGAAAGGAAAGAACTCTTATAAATAACAAGGAACCTAGAAATAAAAATTCAATTGCTGCAAGACAGCCCAAAGAAACATAACTTAAGAATAAAAGGTGTGAGTGAAAAAACAGGAGTCAATACAAATGACATTAAAAGTCTATTTACAGAAATAATATCAGAAAATTTCTCAAGCATGGGAAAAGGAAGTGACATTCAGGTAAGTGAAGCATATAAAACTTCAGCTAGCCATAACCAAGTAAATCTACACCCAGACAGATAATGATCAAGATCTCAGAAATTCAACACAAAAACAGAATATTAAAAGCTGTTAGAGAAAAGGAACAGATCACCTACAAAGGAAAACCCATCAGAATCACAACAGACTACTCAGCACAAACCGTCAGGTCAAGAAGAGCTTGGAGTGAAGTATTTCAAGTCCTGAAAGAAAACAACTTCCGACCCAGATTGTCTTTCAACATTAACAGAAAAACATACTTCCATGACAAAGAACAACTGAAGGAATTTATGACCATCAAGCCAGTCCTACAAAGAATACTGAAGGACATTCTAGAAAGAGATGAAAAAGACAGCTCCAGGAACCATGGCAGAGGGATATCACTGAACAGGGCAGACAACTGAATAGAGAGGAAAAGTAGGCAGCCAATGGCAGGAAAATAGCATGGCAGAGATGGGGCAGTGCATGTTGGCCTTAACCATTAAGGTAGATGGCTTCAATTCACCAATAAAAAGAAACACAGGCAGAGTGGATCAGGAGACAGGATCCATCAATATGCTTTATACAAGAAACACATTAAACTCAAAAGGGAGTTCATAGACTGAAAGTCAAAGGAGAGAGAACAATGCTGTATGTGACAGGGAACCAGAAAGAAGTGGGGGTAGCTTGCCCATTAGCTGCATAGTGGACAAGAAAGATACGGCATCTTTATCCAGTGGAAAGCTACTCAACTATAAAGAAAGATAACCTCAAGCCTCTTGTAGGTAAATGGATACAACTTAAGATCA
>RJWM01047395.1:0-11926 GCA_004363535.1 Dasyprocta punctata | reverse complement strand
AAAGGGATTTTGACTCTTCTCTCCAGAGAGAACTTTCCAAAGGTTAAATTAGTTTTACTTGTGTGTGCTTCAAATATCACCACTTGCAATAAGGGGTGGATTTGGTTTTTAAATAAGCTGCTATTTTGTGGGATGTTTGAACCCTGACCCTTTTGGGCACAAACTGTTTTGATGTCAGAGATGGATTTGCTCCAGGGCAATTTCAGGTCAGGATGTGGTTTCTTGCTGTCCTGCGATTTTGGTTCTTTCCACAGTGTGTAAGTGTGGGTGTAAGCGTGTGTGCATGTGTGTGTGCACAGGCGCATGCGTATGGATGGATTCAGCAACTGGTAATTTCCACAGGAGAAAATGAAGAGCAGGCGCCCCAGGAAATGTTCCTTTATGTCAGTTTAGGATCCATTCATGCATTTGTCCTTTTACTGTCCGTGCTGTGTGTCACCTGTACGCTGTATTCTCCTTTCATGGAAAGTTATTTTTTTTTTCTTAAAGTACCTGAGTTATAATCCCAAGGAAGATGGAGTGGGGGAGGAAATGGAAATGCTTTTGCATCCATGGGTGTCAACACAATACACCACATACAAGGTGGGCTCTTTTGGTAACGAGAAAAAGAAGACATCTGAAGGAATCCAGGCTGGCAGAGAGGTTTAGGGCGCCGGCAGTGCTGCAGGAAGACTTCGCTGTGACCCAGCGCCACTGCATAACTTGAGGGGAGGTGGGGAGGGAGGGATGGGAGGGAGGGAGGCACACCCTGCGGGTGATTTCTGAGGTGCGGCTCTGTCAGGTGGCCTGTCCCGCATCCCACGGGTGCACTACAGGTGGCATCTTTGCAGCCGGTGGGGTCTGGACTCCTCCCTACCCCCTTGTGTATGGGCAGCGGGGCGGGCCCTGGGGTGGATGAAGGGCACCTGTCCCACATGCAAAGGAGACTCTGCTGTCCCCATGTCACATGCTCAGACATGTGCTGCCCTGGCCCTATGTTCTTGACACTGAGCTCCAAAAGCATTTTATTTTCCACTTTAGCTGGTGACAGTTCCTGACTTACCTTTCAGGTTGGCACAGTTTTTCTCATCCTTCCAACTTTTACTTTTGTCGTCAGGAGAGTGGAGAACTAATGGTACCCGTGAAGGCTGTTCTAAGAAGTAAACAAGATCATTCGCAGACAGCGTGGCCCCGGGGCTCACCCTCGGTCACACCATTCCCGCCCACCGTGACCCCGTCGGCATCAGCTCTCACTCCGAGCAGGCCTCCTGTTGGCTGGTCGCTGTCGGGGCCATGGCTTTGTCCCTAAAACTTGCATCATTTAAGCCAACTTTAATAGGAGGGTTTTGTTTCCGAGTATTGAAGCCAGATATTGTATTAGTCATCCATATGTCCTGAGTAATTTTGAAAAAAGAAAAGTTATCTTTTCTCTTTAGGAGGAAGATCTATACATGACAAATTCTTCCAGAAGGGAGTCCCGCATTGAACTTTAGGGAAGTCTCATCCAGACTCTTCATCCAAAAGCTTTCAGGTGGTACAGGCTTCCTCCAAGGGCAGAGCACTTCGGGGGGACTAGGCCAGGTGACTGACTGGTCAGCCACCACCCGTCACCACCACTGCCACACAGCCATGAGCAGCTATGCCATAAAGCCATTGGGCACCACCCATTGAGCGCCACTGAACCACTGAGTGGCCATGGAGATGGTGAGGTTCCCACCAGGTGCACCCCTTCCTGTTTCTCCTGCCTGAGCTGTGAAGTGGGAAGGGTGAGCACTCTCAGACTGGGCAGTCCATTACATTGCACTGGGATGAATTTAGTGGTCGTTATTCATTTGTCCAGTAAATGTCTCAGCAGCAGTAGGTTCATCTGGTTGTTCTGGTCTCTGCTCTGTCTCATTGTCCATCCTCAGCACCCCACTCAAGGTTTGGGTTCCCTCTTTTCGACTGACTGCTTGATGGTTCTTTATGTGACTTTGTTTTGTAATGTTGATGTTAGTGCAGCCCAAGTCAGGTGATTTTTTTTCTCTTCCTGCATACCAGTTTCCTGATACACATCTGATAGACTTTGTTTATTTCTGCAATGTTCAGGGAAATGAAATAAAAGGAGCCTTAGCTGGACCAGGGGAGATGCACACTTTGGCAAGTGGGCAGCAGGGGCAGTGTCAAAGCTTGGAGAACTGTAACACTGCGCCGTAGTCGGGTGGCCTACGAGCAACAGAAATGTGTTTCTCTTGTCTCTGAGATCACAGTCGGGCTCTAGGGTGGACGCACTTCTGTCCTGGGGACTGTGGACATCTGGTATCCTTGCATGGCCTAAAGGAGTGCTAGCTCTCTGGCTCTCTCCAGGGCCCAGTCCTGTCCATGGGGGTTGTACCCTAATGATAGCATTGCCTCGCCAACACCCCAGCTCTGGATGCTGTCCCACTGAGGGTTAGACTCCCAGCATGCATATGTAAAGGGGACGTAAGCATTCGGTTCATAAATAAAGCTCCACTACATTGCTGTACAGTTGTTCCTCATTTTACAACTTAGCCTGTTTAATGATCATTTGAACTTTGGACCTGCACTCAGAGTTACGAAGCAGGAATGTGAGCCACAGTGCAGACTTACGTTGGCTCCCTCTACAGCACAGTGCTGTAGTTCTGTGTTCCGTTGTGCATTGTAGTATGCCATGTAAGAGGTATGCAAATAAAAGCAAAGTCATGAAGTTGGAGTTTTCTCTGAGCATCTCTTTGTTCTGAATATTGTAATGTAGATACTAGATACAATGCCTCATTTAGCGACCAACTCATAAAGACCTAGCTGCGGGAGTATTGCTAAATCGTTAAACAAGCAGTGTCTATATTCCAAAACTGATTTTGATGCCAAATGGAAAATAAAAAGGCAAATGCATGTCACATTTAAGGTCACGCTGGTTCAGAATGCATGGCTTGCAGTAATGAATGGATACTTGGAAAGGGTCATGATTACTTCTTCACAAAACATTATCTTTCTAATTAGGCATAGATCTTTAAACTTTCTTGCTAGTCTTGCCAAGCATTTCAGAAAAAAATGATTACATCGTGATATCTGAACATGTTGGTGAAGTTTCCCATTTATTATATTATTCAATCAACTATCCATGCAAACAAAACAACTTTTTATGTTTAGTTACAAATTTCCAAAGGACCATATCTTCAAGACAAGATGGAGCATTATCAGGTGACAGTCTGGATAGGATGTGGTGGTACTATTTCATCATTTCACTTGATTAAGAGATATTTCCATTTTCCAGAGATCTTTTGAATCTTTCTTTGTTAGTAAATGCTTCATCAATTGACCCAGTGAAAAGTATGAAACCTATGATCAACGTCATCAGTCTTTCTCATTCCCATTTTGGAAAACAGCAGAGTATTTATTATGGATTATAGAGGATTTAATTCTTAGGCAAATGACATACAAAAAGTAGTCTTTTTGTATTGAACTTTACTCTCTTTCATGTTACACATGGTATAGTGTCATCAAGACATGTACCTCTGAAACTGGGTGCTGTGGTGTGTGCCTGGGAGTCCCAGCATCCTGGGAAGCAGGGGTGGGAGGAGTACTTAAGTCTAGGACTTGGAGGTCATCTTGGACAACATAGTAAAAGCTGCCTCAAAATTAAAATAGATAAATAAATAAAAATAAAGCTGGTAGTTCATGCTTATAATCCCAGCACTGAGGAAGGCAGAGCAACAAGATCACAAGTTCTAGTCTTGCCTGGTCAGTTTAGAGAAACTGTCTCAAAATAAAAAAACAAAAAGAGTAGGTGTGTGGCTCAATGGTAGATCATTGAAAAAAAGAGAGAAAGAGAAAAGGAAGGAAGAAGAAAGAAAAGAGAAAAAAGGAAGGAAAGAAAGAAAGGGAGGGAGGGAAAAAGAGAGACTATACCTTTGATTGCTGGTGTAGGGGGCTAGGATGGCTGCACCTCATTTTTAGCATCTTTTTCAGACCTTGTGCAAATTCTAGCTGAAGTTTTGGATTTGAAATTTATCAGTAGACTGTTGGACAGTGATGATATCTCCTGTAAGGATGCACATATTAATGACTTCGTGGCTTGCGTACTGAAAGTAATCTGTTCTTAACATTAAGAATTCTGGACAGAGCCAGGCGTGATGGTGCACACCTGTCATCTCAGCGCTCCAGAAATATGAAGGAAGGGGACTAGAAGTTAGAGCTTGGTGTGGGCAACTTAGTGACACAGCGAAGAAACCCCGATATTATTGAGGAATTAATTTTTTCTTCTAGAGAAGAGGAAAGGTAAGAGGTAGCATTTATTAGTCAGTGTATTTGGATCATCAGCGTACGTTAAAAAGTGAAAACTCAGCTGTTGCTTAATAAACCTTTTCACAATTCATTTCCTTTAAAAACAATGAAATTTTAAAGTATTGAAAAAATACTGGTTTGGAAGTTGCTGATTATTCGGCCACCTAGATTTTCACAGTGTGTGTGTATTTGTCTGAAGCTGCAGTAAAAACGTTTAGCTCATTGTAAGCATAATAAAATATCTTATAAAGCAGGTAAAAAAAAATCTCATTGTGTATAAAGAAGAAAAATAAAGTGCATTCATTTTCCCTATTCATTTATTTAGAAGGAAAATTTGAAAGTGCAGTTCGAAATATTTGTAATAGACCACCCACCAAAGCAAGAAATTTTGTCAAATCCCTGCTGCCGAGGAAGACAGCCCTGCATGTGAGCTGCTCAGAGTTGTGTCCTATTTTTAACCCAGAGTATGACATGGGAAAGGCATGATGTGGACAACCCGGTACTCGGCCGGCTGGAGTATGAGCTGAAGGGAAAATGCATACACTTTCTCAGCAGAGGACACTGAAACTTCAACAGAAACACAGGCTCTTTACAAGATTTCATTTCCAGGCACCCTTATTTTCCTATGAATCTGTTTCCTCAATAATCAGTATCCAAGCGAGTGTTCAGGCAGATTGTTCCTGGTAGCCAGGGCTGCAAGGAAGCAGGAAGAATCCTTTTGATCTCCCGGGAGTAAACTCTGTTTGCAGATAATACCTCACAAGAGCATTTCTGTTCCTTTGCTCTTAAATTTAATAGGAACAAGTGCAATTCGAGTTCCACAAAAAGATAAATAAATAAATAGAAGCCTTACGTTGGCTTTTGAATGCATACCTTTAAATATCGAAAGATAATGATTTGTGTAGCATTGAGATATAACGAATTTCTTGTCTTGTGTGGGGCCCATGTGACGAATTCCAGTTGATAAGCCCCAGTCTCTGGAGTCGGTTGTCTGGCTAGTTATTAAGATTAAGATAAGTTCTAAGTACGAAAGATACAGCACATTGTGCTGCCTTCGTGGGCCCGGGCCACCTAGGATTCGGAGTGTAAACAATGAATTTGTTCAGCCTCTCTTTCAGAGCTCTGGCGAACACTGTAAATACTGGGGAGGCGTGATTGAAGATTATTTTCTAGTAGAAAATCATTTTCAAATTATAGAAAAATTCTAAAATCTACCTAAACATGGCAATGAGCTGAAAGAAGAGAAATATACTGACTGATTTTTCAGATTGGGATTCAGAAAGAAAAAAGATAATGGACCACACGAAGTTCATAGCAAAAGGGCATTTTATCCTCATAAAATATGACACACAGGGAAAAATAACAAGATAGTGAAGGGCAGTTAGAAGATTTTACGATGAAAGATATATTAGTTATATATATATATATACACACACATACATATATATATATACACACACACATACATTTCTAAAGCATATTCGAAGCGAATGCTGCCTACTGAATGTTTCTTAGCTGTTTTTCAAGGGGCAAGTGTGCTGTTCTCCAAAGCTCACGGATATTCCGGAGGCGCAGGGAACAGAGACAGAGATCATCGGAAGCTCAGTCAGTGACTCACGCTGAATATGGCTAATGAGGGCTGCATGGCAGGTTGTGGGCAGCACCGCCAGGGCTGCGGAGCTGAGCTGTCTGAGATTGCGGGAGGAGTGATAGAGAGAGGTAATTTAGCAGGCATGCCGGAGCCCCATGCTGCGTGCGCAGAGTGCTGGCCAGCTATTAATTTTTGTTAATGAATTTAAAACTAGATGTATGGAAATGGTTGTATGAAATGTATACACTGCTAAACAGTTAACTAGTCCTTGGGGCTTAAGTTTAATTATCTATGTGTAAATCATTTTGAGCAGGGCAACCTAATAAGTAAAACAATGAAAAAAATAAAGTCAAGGAACTCAGATCTAGTTTTCCGTGACTGCTGAGCCCAAGATGCAAGCAGAGAAAGCCGAGGAAGCTCAGGGTTCCATCGTCTTGGGAGCTTGGAAGGGCTGTGTTGCCGCTGCCTTTTGAGGCTTCCAAATACGCAGAGCAAATGTCTTCCTGTCTTGGGCCCACCGTCCTTCAGCTGCCCACCCATAGGCTATTTGGCGATGTCTGGGGACATTTTTAGATGTCACAAATGGGTGTCACTGCCGGCACCTGCTGGGTAGAAACCAGAGATGTTGTTAGACATTCTATAATGCATAGAACAGTCCCCAACAACAAAGAATTGTCTGTGCCCAAGTGGTAACCTGCCAAGGCTGAGGAATAGTGCTGTCCTATGCCAATACTCTGAGACGGCCTGCATTTTTGAGTTTAAAAAATCGCCCCTGAGAAAAGGAGGCAAGAAGAGAGCATCGCCCTCTGCTCCCCGAGCCTCAGGTTCCTCTGGAGCGTGAGCACTCATTGCCACCTCTGCAGTGTTTTATTTGTCCTGAGTGGCGCTGGGGATGGCACCCGGGGTCCCGGCGTGCTAAGTGGTCCTCCACCCCAGCCCTCGGCCGCTGTGTTTCTGGCCAACTGCGTGCCCAGGGTCGCGCTGTGGATCTCCTGGTCAGCTTGACGGTCCTGATGCTTGGCTGAGAGGCCAAGGATGAAGCGCAGAGTCCCTGGGGCTGAACATAGCCTGGGAACAGAGGGGGCCTGCAGGGCCACACAGGTCCGGTTTCCAGGGAGACGGGCTTAGGAATAGGGAAAAGTACTCCACCAGCCAGGTGCCTGAGCTGCTGTGAATGGGGAACCCATGCAGCCCCAGGGGCACTGACTGGTGCCAGGAGAAGGACCGCATCTGTGTGGTGAGGAGGGGAACACGGCAGTGGACCAAGGATGTGTCGAGTCCCTGGAAGAAAGTCACTTCAGGATTTAAAATGTGTACCTCTCCTTCCTATCCCAGCCAACGCCCACTGCTGTGTGGACCACCCTTGTGGATGTCCTGAGAGTCCCTTTCTGCGGCGAAGAAAGCTAAATGGCAACTGGGCTCCATACCCCTGTCCGCTTTATTAAGTGAACCCGAAATTGGAGCATAATGCCCGCCATGGGCAGATGTATAGTGAAGATACAAATCTTACTTGAAAACTTTGGATAGGAGATGTTTATCCTCCCGCACATTTTTAAACATGAATAATCTAGAGCCCTCATAGCAGAATCTGCAAGCAGCTGGCCTTGGTGGACTTTAACGGGCCCTGTCACCCCCTGGCCTTCCTAGCCTGAGCAGTCATCATAACACAGGATCAGCAACCCTCTTGTCTTGCTCATTTTGAAATAAAAGAGTAGTAATCACTCTGCTGGCAACTACCACTGAGTCCTTACCTGCAGGAACAAGGAGTTGTCAGAGCCTCTAGAATTCAAGAACATCTCTCTGCCGCTCTGTCTGCCCGCCCCGCTCTGTCTCAGTTTGGTGCCTGCACTGTTGTAATCAGTACTCCCGAACACTTGCTTTCTGCTTCTGAATCAGGCATGAAAAGTCTGTCTTTGCACAGAACGCCAGAGGGCAGGTGCAAAAACAACATAAGATCAGCTCAGTTGTTTGTGGACTTCCCTTCCCCTCCTATTTGAGGAGTGGTCCCTGAGTCAGGAGTGCGCTAAGTGATGAAGTCAATGCTTTTGTTATTGTGAGAAATCAAGTCAGCAACCATGGGTAAGACCACAGAAGCTTATAAAAAAAATCTTAAAAATATTCACATCATTTGTCTCTACAATGCCACTTGTAGATACCCTGAGAAGCTAATCAGACTTGTGGACCAAGGCTCTGATCAGCATGCTACCACTGAGTCCTTTTGGCCAAGTTCTCCCTGCCCTTCTCTCTGTCTCTCTCTCTCTCTCTCTCTCTCTCTCTCTCTCTCTCTCTCTCTCTTTTTTTCCTTTTGTACCAGGAAGCGAACTCAGGACCTTGTGCTTGCCAGGCAGGTGTTTATGCTGCTGAACTATATCCCAGCCCCTGTCTGACCCTCTTTTTGTGATTACTTTCATTGGTACACAGTCACGGACACATATTTCCTGTGTTGTCTGTGGCTGTAGCAAGACTGAGTAGTGAAGATAGAGACCCTGTGTCTGAAAGAATACCTGCAAGACTGCCTGATGCCTATGCAAAAAGTTTGAAAGCTCTCTAGACAAAGACATTCGTTCCTTTCTCTATTTATGTCAGTCTCTTAGGTAGCCTAAGAGTTTTTTGTTAGACACTGTTAGCTACATGGCAATAAATCCCTGTCATGAAATATTCTTTCCTATTCAGACTACTTATCAAGAAGTGTGTACCAGTATGTGCATGTGTGTGCGTGCGTGCGTGTGTCCGTGGATGCGACCCAGGGCCTTGTGCATGCCCAACAAATGCTCTAACTCCCAGGTATTCTATCAAAATTTTTGTATCAACGTGGAACTATTTCCACAATACAGTAAGTTTGGAAAAGTTGATTTGAAAACTAATTATAGGCTAAGGTGTTAGCTATGTGAAGATGTCCAAAGAGAAGAAACTGAAAAGAAATCAAGTACAAAGTAGTTATTTAAGGATTTTAGGATTAGGAGTAATTTAAATGTTCTTTTTACAATATGTTGTAGGGACCAGGAGTTTGGCTCAGTAGCTTAAGTGCCTGCCTGGCAGGTGCAAGTTCGTGAGTTTGATCCCTGGTGCCGAAAAAAATTCTAGATTTTCTACTGTGCTTTTTAATTACTTGTGCTATCACGAACCAATCAAGTTAAACTGTAATTGTGAAAAAGGAAACTGTCCCTAGGGCCTCCTGTTGTGTGTTGATCAGCTTCATGTGACTAGGACAGATACACACTTCTAGGAGGGTGAACTTGTTTGGGTTCACAGTTTCAGAGGGTTTAGTGCATGGTCCCCAGCTCTGTTTGTTGCTGGGTGGTGAAGCAGAATGTCATGGTGGGAAGGGTGACACAGAGGAAAGTGCTCGCCTCATGGAAGCCAGGAAGCAGAGACAGAGAGCGAGAGAGAGAGAGAAAGAGACAGAGACAGGAAGGGCCGGGGGACCAGATGCAGTCCTCAAGGTCATGACCGGTGACCCAGTCCCTTCAGTTAGGCCCTGCCTCCGGTTTCCATCACCTCCCCATGCTACCATCAAATTACCTTCTGACTGATGGATTAATCCACTTAGGAAGTGGAGCCATCATCATCAAACCCCTTCCTCAAAGGCCAGCAGCCAGCAGCCGAGCCTGGGGCCCATTAGTTCTGGGGTCCGCTTCAGTCCTCCCATCACAGGTAGCTCATCGCCTCCTTGGGGCACAGCAGGATGGCCTGGGCGCTCCCTTGTGCTCAGAGGGGAAGACAGGCAGGGTATAGGGCGCACCTCGCCCACCTGGGCAGGAGAGGTGGGCACGGGACTCGCGCTGGGCCTTTTGCGCCGTAGCTTCACCCCGTTGGCTTGCAGGAGAGAGCGCACGCTGCCCGCAGACAGGAGGGTGAGCCGTGTCGGCAAGTTCCAGAGGAGGAAGCAGGAACCGAGTCAGGTTCTTCCTGGGGGCCCCGACGCTGGGGTAGCAGCGGAGACCCACACCACGTGTGGGCTAAGCCGGGGAGAGGCGGCTCAACAGCTGTCGCCTGTCCTGGTCCCGCCCTGAAATGGGTCTTCCCAGCGCTTCTGTGCCCCCGACCACAGCCCAGGATGCCCGCCGCGAGCTGCGTTGTTTTCTACAGGAGGCGTGGTGAGCCATGCCACACGCACGTTACCCTTCTGTCGCTTAGAAGTTTTCTGTCCTCTGGAAAATAGGCGAAGAACGCTTGTGTCCTCCGTGACTTCTGGTAAAGGCGCTTTCCTGTCTGACCACTTCTTGATGAACTAGATTCACTCCCACTTATCATCGTTTCTGGATTTCTACGTGCCAAGTGCTGATCCGGGAATAAAACTGCCGAATACACCAGAGCGAACCAGACGGAGGCACTGTGTTCTCGTATCTTCATGGACTTGAAATCCTAGAGTAGGGAAATAGTCCGTGACCCTATATATACACGTGAGACTTATGTATGTGCATACATGTAATATTTCACATCCTGATAAGTAATAAGAGAATTGAGCAAGGTAATAAGTGGGTGACATGGGTAGGGGGTAGGAAAAATGCCTCCTCAGATTGAATCATCTATGGGTCCACTGCAAAGATAGCACTGGGCTTGAGATCTGAATAATTACGCAGGATCAACCATGCAAAAATTCAGTCCAGTGCAACTAAACAAATACCTGCACTGTGCCAGCTACCGTTGTGGCCACTTGGATGATGTTAGTGAGTGAGACAAAGTCCCTGCATGTAGAGAGGAGTATTTATGAGCATGTGGGCACGTGTGTGGTGAGTCGGTGACTCATTTGCACGTGTGTGTGTACACGAGTGCTGTAGAGGAAGGGAAGGCAGGCGTCAGAGCGAGCGCTTGGCTGGACTGTGATGGGCAGAGGCGAGTTGGGCGGCTCACACAGAGGGGAGGCGCGGGGAGTTCGGGCAGGCAGCCTTTGTGGAGGGCAGCGGGGTGTGTTTTGATGATTGAAAGGAGGTTGGCATGGGGCGCACAGGCCGGGAACAGCAAGGGGGACAGGCACGCGGGCCCTTCAGCCTGGAGCGGGGAGTGGGGTCCGAGTCCCCTGCAGTCAGCACCCTTGCGGGGCTCGGAGCAGGGCATGGCGATCTGCAGGTTTCCTCCTGGTGAACGGGTCGCATGGCAGTGAAGTGGGGGAGAAGCTAAGAACCCTAAGCTGCAGTTAAACATCTCCAGACAATGCCCATCCATTCAGCGCCTCGCTAATCACAACTTTTACTTGAGCTGACCTGAGAAAGAATGAGATTTTGGAGGATCTGGTTCTTAATTCCCCAGCCCTGTAATGAATTTCCAGAGCTGTCTTGTGTTCATAAAGAGATTCTCTGTCTGGGAGGAAGGGGAAACCAAAGGATCCGTCCTCTCCCTCCTTCCCTGTCCTCGTGCCCTTCTTTTTATTAAGACGAGAATTGTATTTTCATCATCTTAGCACATTAAGATAACAAGCTGTAAGGGGAAAGCACCCAAACAGCGCAGGAGGTAAAATTGGGACAATATGCGGGTTCCCGAGGGCTGTAATTAAAGCTATCTGGATTTAAAAAAAGAGAGAGAGAGAGAGAGATTTCACTTCAGATTTATGTTCCGAGGAAACAAAAAAGGAAGAAAGAATGGGAAAGTGAAATACTGCAAAAACAACTCTTAATTCCAATGTATTCTGCTCACCCATCAGAAGAAATGGCATTAATTCAGGTACCCAATTACAGTAATGTGGTACAGAGCACCGCCATAGGTGTTTCAGTCTCTCGCCAGGACTAACATTTGTAATCCTTTAAATGCACTTAAGAAATTGATGTTACAGCCCCACAATCTGTTAGCGGCCTTGCTTGCCGGGTGATTGCCGAGTATCCCCCCATTAATGGGATCATCAGAATGTGATCCGCATGCCGGGCCCTGGATTACGAAAGACTGACTCTGCTCTGGTGTGTTGAACCAGGGGCTCCTTCTGTGAAAGATTTTGACCCTTAATGTAGATAAGTGCTATTTTTCATCAATCTTAGCTTGCATTAAAAAAAGGGGGAAATGTCAATTCAGTGTGGGACATTTAACGTAATTCAACATCTTTTAATTTAATACCTTGGAAAAGTGAGTCTCTCCGACCCG
>RJWM01047394.1:0-11914 GCA_004363535.1 Dasyprocta punctata | reverse complement strand
GGGGACATTTTTCTACAGCAAAATTACAGTGGGGGGTATGACATGGGTCAGGCTGCAGTGAGCCTGCAGGGTACAAGTACAGCCACTTGGCTAATACTGATCCAATAGGGAATTTAGGCACACAGCAAGGATCGTGGGAATAATGAAGGCATTCTGGGGAAGGGAAGGGAGTATGGGCCCGAATGTTCGGGTCATCCCCATGTGTGTGATGCCGAGCTGGGCTCACTGGGCCAGGTGGTGCTAATTATAGTATACTCTCAAGTTGCTGTTTATCTTGCAGGCCTGGCTATGGCAGCCCCATCCCGAAACCTTGCTCTCTTCGGGGGTTTGCCTCTCGCCACAATTCTGATGTCTCTGTTAGTTGCACTGACTTTCTTGAGGACCCAGTCCATCTCTGACTGTATATTAATTACTGTCTAACTTTGCCACCTGTAATAAGAGTGGAGTTTTCTTCTCTGTCAACAGGAAGTGACGAGTTGGCATCTGGTGCAAAGCAGATAATACTTGAGGAGCTGCTGTGTAGAACTAAACCACAACATCGCTGAATCCAAATATTAGCCTAGTGACATAGAGGAAGGACGTGGTGCCCCAAAGGGCTACATATTTTTCTCAGCATGAGAAGGGCAGTCAGCAAAGCTGGGGTTGGAAAGAGGGTCTCTAGTTTCCAGGTCCATATTCTGTTTTCTACCACATTTGCAGCACCTAGCTCCAGACCCAAGACAGAAGGGAGGCCAAGACAATGTTTGCAGAATGAGTCGATTGTCAGAGCACCAGAATCTAGCCTACAAGGCTTTTCAGTTCTTAACTATTGTTGTATAGCCTGTTTTCAAGTGATAACATTCTAATGGAATAGTCTAGTGACTGTAACTTTCTAATGCAATAGTCTAGAGACTGTAACTTTTAGGACATTTAACAAGATTATAACTGTGTTTAAACTTGTTTCCCCCTACAATTTGCATCTTATGACGGACTTAATGAATACCCACGGCTGAATTTTACAGTCCCCTATCAGGATATGGAGCACACCGGGCAAGCTGAGCAGGAAAGATTCGGAGCAAGAAGCATTTGGCAATAGATGTTGAAGGCCTTGGGATCCTCTTTCAAAATGCACCATTTCTTCATTCGGATTACATTTCTAGATCAAGATGTGTGAACTTGATGGATTTTAATGCTCAGTTCTTTCATTTGATTTCCCGATCCATCTAAAAAACATATTTCTGGTTCCAACCTTATGGATGAAGCCCTAGCTGGTACTGCAAGACAGACACACAGACCACAGTACCAGCCCCTTCCAGCGCCGTGTGGCACAGCCGGGCAGGAGTGGCTCACCCACAGATACGCTGGCCTAGGAGCAAGACAGGTAATGAAACCTTTCAGAATTTAAATTTAAGAGCTACTTTTGTTTAGCATTGCAAAGTGAATGAGGTGCATCCTGTCATATTGATTCCGCCACTCTTATAACATCATGTATCAATTCCAGGAAAACTTAGCAAAGCTGTCATTTCACAGTGACTTGTCTGATGCTGTGGTGAGTGCCCCAAGAGTGTCAGCTGCATGACCGAATGGTTGGGGTGCTCTGTTCACCATTGTGTCTTCATAGCTCAGCATCAGGCAAAGTAACCAATGAACAGAACGCTGCTGAATGAATGAAGTGCCTGACTCTACATTTGTTTATAGTCTTGTTCTTTCTCCTAGAAGAAGTACAATAGCAGTAGTTCTTCAATTGGGGCCAAACATAATCCCAGATCAATCATTTGGTTTGCTTAGTAATCACTTGGGATGCTTGAAGGAAAACAGCTCTGAGCTCTGAGTTCGAGTCCCTGGAGAGGGTGGTCTGGAAATGTACCCCTTTTGACACATGCTCTAGGGCTGTCTTAAGCATCCTAGAATCTGAAACCCTACTGCTGCCCAGTTCTTTTGTTTAATAGCATGGTACACTTCAAAAGGAACTTTTCCATTTAAATCTGCAATTTAGGGTTCTAAATGTTACTCAACGTTTGTGTATCCAAGACACTGACATCGGAGAAAGATAAGAATTCACCTAACTCTGCCCTGTGGATTTGGCCTTCATGGTGTGTTGCTTCCATTCATGTATTTTACTTTAAGATTGCATGAGTTCTAACAAAGGCTGCATCTGAGGTTCTGCAGTTCTCAGTCTTTGAGGATAGACATGCTATTCTTCTCATCATGCCTGTTGCACCTGGGACAAATTGTTCAGAGCCAAGTGTGTATGTTTAATGTGAAAAGCACACTTGTAATTAATCATCGTGTTCCCAGGTGGAACACTTTCCCCGGAATGGCTGCAAGTGTGGCTGAAGCACCATTCTCACCTGTTTTCCAGGCGCGTAGGATTCATACAAATGGCCCACTAATTTTGCCTCTGAGCTTCTTTTCCTAATTTGGTGCATTTGTTTATTTTTGTCAGATTGTGAACTAGACACTTCACAATCAGGTAGCTGTCATGGGCAAAATGTTGACTCACTTCGTTAGACATCTGGAGAGGGGGAAAGTATTTTGTGTATTGAATTTGAATGATGAAAGGTGGAAGTGTCTCAAAGAAGAAAAAATAACCATACTGTTTGTAACTCATGCTCCTGAAAATGCTGGTTAATAACCAAACTAAGCCAAATAAGGCCTTGTTCTCACTTGCTAGTAGTGAATTTCCAGAAGGGATTGCTTTACAAAGTGTTAATTCAGTGCAAGCTTCCGTTCTCATGTACCTGTTTTGCTATATTTTAAAAGCATATCTGCTTCCTTCAAAAGGTTGTTTTCATCCATCAGACGCCCTCATATTTAATGACTAAGACAATTTTTGTTCCTTTTTTCTCAGATCTTAAATGAAGCAGTCGATTCCTATTGCACGGAAGAACTCTTCACATTTTAATGAATTCTTTATCTTAGAATAGCATGTTACATTTCATATTCCAAAAGCACTGGCAAAAAATGAAACTCAAAGTCCAATCCATCTAAGTGTCTGTTATACCTCAGGTAGGCTCAAACATTGCCATCTATCTCCTCACTAAAATACACACGGTGACCTTTTGTAAGATTTATAGTTCTGAATTGTATCTCACCTTTATCCGTTAAGCCTATTCAAATTTTCTAAACATCTCCTTAGGTGTAACTGTTCTGAAGACTCTGGCAAGGGCACTCCTGATAGGACAAAAGCAGCCTTGGTGAAAATGCGTTCCTTTTCACCCCCATGAGTATTTAAAATGAGAAATCTCCTTTTCTGGAAATAATCATAGAGAAGTTTAATTAGTACATTTGTGCCACCCAGTCAATTACCAAACTTGACAAAAAAGAACTTTACCAGTGTGAAGATTTTGTTCAGCGTGATTGGTCAAAAGAAATCTGACATCAGATGTAGCTAAATTACCAAGGATCAGATAACAGTCACTGTTTGAAACCAAGGAAACACCTGTAGGTGATGAGGTAAGCCAGTTTAGAGACAGTAAAATGATTGAGTCAAGTGTCCACTTCTTTTGAGAATGAAGTATTAAAATCTATTCCAACATGAAATAGAAAAGGGCTGTACAAGCATTTAAATAATTTAGTATATTTTTCATGACTTTAGAGTCAAAGATAAGTTTAAGAAACTGAAATGTTGAGAGGGCAACTGGTCCAAATTAGCACCTCACAAACTGAACCAACACTTTCAACATATTGTCACCTTCAACCAATACAATACATAAACTATCTCACCACACCCCTTCTTGATCTCCTACCCATATCTTCATTACTGCTGGCAATTTGCTAGACAAGAGGTTTTAAAAACGTAGGTGTTTAGCAGCAGCAACAGTAGCAGTAGCAGCAGCATTTTCTGAGAACTTGCTAGAAATGTAGAATCCCAGATCTAACTCCAAACCCATCAAATAAGAAATTCTGAGCAAGATTCAGAAACCTGTTTCAAGCTCTCTGCTGTCAAGTGACTGATGTTCATTTAAGTTATAACTATGGTGTCAGAGTGCTGTATGTCACACTCATCTTAATTACAATTTGTTTCATTTTCTCATTCTATAAGTAACATAGAGGAGAGCTACATTGCCTAGGCAACCAAGAGAGGAGCTCATAATTCAACCACCTTTGCATTTTAAAGGAAGAAAAATGTGAATATTGTCGGGTTTTTTCCCTTCATGTTGTTTGTTTTTCAAGATTTTGAGAAATGTATGCATATTTCCCTGATTCATAGAATCCTCTATTTTATAACTTACCCTGATAATTTTCCTCTTCCAGTTCAATAAGAGCCCTCCTGATTAGATTTTAGAACAAATTCATAGACTGATATTTCTAGCCTTCTCCCATCACACCTCCCTCTGGTTGCTTTAACTACCTTTTTATAACCGTATTTCCCAACTTTGCCATCACCTAGGGGAAATTTTTTTTTAATTCCAATTACTGAAATGTACCCCAAAATAATTAAAGCAAAACATCCAGGGCTGGGATCCAGGCATTGATATTTTGTTGTTATTTAGAACTCTTAAGTGATTCCAATGTGCATGTATAAGTTCGTTAGTACACTGTGTATTTCACAAAGCACATACAAAAGTAAACATTTCAAAGAGAAAAGGCAGAAATCAAATGTAAAGTTCTATCATTTTCTTCTTGCATTCCACATGTTACTCAGGATGCATCTAGCTAAAACCTTATCTCTGAGACTTACTATTTTCTCTTCCTACAACTGCTCAGGGCGACCTGTGACAGGCCTGTAAGCTCAATGCTGACTGCCCTCAGGAGTAAGGACTTGGGAAGTTGGCTTCTGTGGCCTTTTCTATCTTTCTTTCTTTCTTTCTCTCTCTTTTTTTTTTTTTGCCTTTATTTTATTGGTGCATTTTAGATATACATAGCAATGACATTCAGCATATGAAATTTGTACCTGCACATAGTATATCTTGCTTCTTTTTTTCCACTCCTTTCCCCTCTTCCACTCCTCTTCCCTTCCTTATTTGCAAAAGTTTTGCTTGCATTTTTACCTTCTACTCTTTTTTTCCCCTCATCCCTTCTTTCCTATCCCCTCCTTTGTTCCCCTTCTCATTTGAACATTTTCTTCCCACTTGCCAATATCCATTATACATTTTGGTCCTTATTTACACTTTTGTTTTCTCACACCAGAAAAACTATGTGATATTTATACTTGTATTTATGATTTATTTCACTTGAGTATGATTTCAAGGTGCATCCATTTAGCAATGTCTCAAGTTTATCATTTTACATAGTTGAGTAGTACCCCATTGTATTAAAAAAACACATCCTTTTTATCCATTTATTGGTTGATGGGCATTTGGGTTGTTTCCAGGGTTTACCTATTACAAACTGTGCTGCTATAAATATGGGTGCACATATATTGTAGTGGAATGGTGCTTTTGATTCTTTTGGAAATATACTAAGAAGTGGAATAGCTGGGTCAAATGGAACCTCTAGCCCTAGTTTTTAAAGGAATATCCACACGGATTGCCACACTGATTGCACCAGTATACACTCTCACCAACAGTGCAGAAGGGTTCCTTTTTTCCCACAGGCCTGCAAGCATTTGCTGTTGATTGATTCATTGATAATAGCCATTCTTTCTGGAGTGAGATAGAATATCAGTGCTTTTAAATTTGCATCTCTGGAATGACCAGTGATGTTGAACATTTTTTTTATATATTTACTTGCCATTTCTACTTCTTCATCAGAGAAGTGTCTATTTATGTCAGATGTCAATTTTTAGATTGGGTCTTTAAATTTGGGGAGTCTGATTTTTTTTTTTTTAGTTTTTAGTTTTTTATGTATTCTAGATAGTAACCCTTGGTCTGAGAAATAGCTGACAAAATTTTTTTCCCACATTGTGAGTTGTCTCTTCACTCTATTGGTAGTTTCTCTTATGGACAAGGCTTTTTAATATGGTGAGATCCCAGTTGTTGATTCTTTATGACAGTTCCTATGCAATCCTGATTTTCTTCCTACACTAATGTCTGCAATAGTTCTACTTATTTTATCTTCCAACAGATATAGTGTTTCTGTTTTAACATTTCGATCTTTGATCAATTTTTATTTTAGTCTACTGCGTGGTGAAAAAACAAATCTAGTTTTAATCTTCATCATGTGGAAAGCCAGTTTTTCCAGCACCACTTATTAAAGAGGCTATTTTTCTTCCAGTGAGGGTGCTTGACTCCTTTGTCAAAGATAAGGTGACCAAGTATGTTTGTAGTTGTCCTTGAATCTTCTAATCTATTTCATTGATCCTCAGGTCTATTTTTTAGCCAGTACTATGGTATTTTTTTATAACAGTAGATTTGTAGTATAATTTCAAGTTAGGGATTGTGATGGTCTTTGCCTTTCCTTTGTTGCCCAGAATGGTTTTTGCTGTCTAGTTTTCTGCTGGTTCTAAGTGAATTTTAGGTTTGTTTACTCTAATTCTGTGAGATATGCCATTGGAATTTTTATCAGGACTACATTTAATCTGTACAACAATTTGGGGAGTATGGCCATTTTGGTTCTTCCCACCCATGAACAGGGGATATCTTTCCATTTTCTATGATCTTCTTTGATCTCCTTTTACAGAGTACTTTAGTTTTCATTGTATAGGTCTTTTACTTTCTTCATTAGATTGATTCCTAGATATTTCTTTCTTTCTTTTTTTTTAATTGGGTACTATTGTGTTGTTTCCATAATTTCTCTCTCAGTGACTTTGTTATTTGTGTACAGGAAGGCTATTGGTTTTTTAGTGTTGACTTTGTATCCAGCTATGCCATTGAATTTGATTATTAAATGTAGAAGTCTTTTAGTGGGGTTTTTGGGGTCTTCTATGAGGACTATCATGTCATCCATAAATAATAATTCAACTTTGTTCTTTCCTATCCATATTCCTCTTATTTCTTTCCCTTGTCTAATTGCTCTAGCAAATGTTTCCAGAACTACATTGAGTAAGAGTGGTAACAGTGGACATCCTGGCCTTGTTCCTGATTTTAGGGTGAAAGCTTTCAGTTCTTGACCATTCAGTATGATGTTGGCTGTTGGTTTGTCATAGACAGTTTTTATCAGATTGAGATAAAAGACCATCTATCCCAATTTTCTGTAGGGTGTTTGTCATGAATGTGCATTGGCATTGTCAAATATTTTTTTCTGCATCTAATGAGATGATCATATAGTTTTTGTTCTTGGCTCTATTAATGATTATTACATTTATTGATTTTCATATGTTGAACCATCCCTGCATTCCTGGGATGAATCCTATTTGGTATAATATTCTTGATGATTTGCTGCATTCTGTTTGTCAGTACCTTATTGAAGATTTTTGTGTCTATGTTCATTAGGCAGATTGGCCTATAGTTCTCTTTTTTGGTTGGATCCTTCTCTAGTTTTGGTATAAGTGTAGTGCTTACTTCCAGGAATTTGGGAGTATTGCTTCCCTTTCAATTTCATTAAACAGTTTGAAATCTCTAAATATCTTGTAGAATTCAGCAGTGAATTTGTCAGGGTCTGGTCTTTTCATCATTGCTAGGTTTTTAATTACATCTTCAATTTCATTGACTGATATTGGCTTAGAGTTTTTATATCTTTGTGATCTTTGGCAATTCATATGTGTTTAGGAATCTGTCCATTTGTTCTGCTTTCCACCTTATTAGAATATGGGTTCTCAAACTAGGTATTGATGATCTAAAGGATTTCTTCAGGATCTGTTGATGCAGATTATTTTATTGTATTTATTTATTTTAAAAACAAAAAAGGATAAAAATGACACAGAATTTCAAAACAAAATAATAGGAAATTAACACCAGTTAATAGAATGCATGTTATTATTTTAAAAGTAGTTGTTCAGATTACAAGATTTAAGCATAAAAAGATCAAACAATCCAACAATTAAAACACAAAGTATTGTTTTTGATAACTAACAGAGACTAGTAGTATAGTTATCTATCTTGTATATATATATATATATATATATATATATATACATACACATACATATATATGTATACATATGTATGATCTTTTCTTTCTTTTCTCCTTTCCCCATCCCGATTGTTCTTTCCTTTTGAGCACTTTCTTTTCCTTTCATTTTCACAATATCTATTGTACATTTTGGATCTTATTTACTCTTTAGGTTTTTTTTTTACACTAGGGAGACAATATGATATTTATACATGCAAATATGATTTATTTCACTTATGAGTATGGTCTCAAGTTGCATTCATTTACCTATACAAGCCACAAATTTATCCTTCTTTTTAGCTGAGTAATACCCCATTGTACAAAAATACCACATCTTTTTTACCCATTCCATGATTGATGAGCATTTGGGTTGTTTCCAAGATTTGGCTGTTACAAATTACGCTGCTGTAAACATGGGCGAGCACACATATTACTGTGGCATGATGTTTTCAGTTCTTCTGGGAAAATACCCAGAAGAGAAAGAGCTGGATTGAATGGAACCTCCAATCCTAGTATGTTGAGGTACCTGCACACTGGTATTCACAATGATTGTACTAGTCTACACTCTCACCAACAGTGGAAAAACGTTCCTTTTTTCCCACACTCCTGCCAACATTTGTTATTGGTTGATTTCCTAACGATGGCCATTCTTTCTGGAGTGAGATGCAATCTCAGTGTTGTTTTAATTTGCATTTCTTGAATGACAAGTGATGTTGAACATCTCTGCATGTATTTATTTGCCATTTGTATTTCTTCATTGATGCTGATTATTTTAAACCCTAATGCTACAGTTTAAAAGTACCTTCCAAAGAATGTCAAAGAAAACAGGAACTAATAAGTTACCTGGCACTGGAATTCAGACTTGAAGTAGAAGTAATGGCTGTTTATCTGAGAGTTAACAGACACAAACTTCCCAACAAAGTCTTCACTCACTTTTAAAATGCATTTTAAAAATCTATAGTAGCTCTTACCAATCATAGATAATCACACCCGGAGGCACTCAAGTATATAAAAAGCAGAGACTCTTCAACCTTAATGATACCATGCGAGGAAGAACAGGCAAACAGATGCAAAGCCTTGCTTCCACAGAAGAGCAAATCTAACTCTAATGACTTTATATTAAGAAATATTCAAGAGAAATAAACACAATATAAAATGCATGCTTATCAGGCATGCAGGATACTCTCATGATGGTACAACTTGTTTGTGGTATGGTACAAAGGCGAAATACTGTGAATCCCAGAGCCGCATGCTTTATCCCTCAATTTTGTCAGGCTTAGGGGTTGGCAAGCAATTTCTGGTGAAAAAGTAGATGATGGTAAATACTATCTGTTTTGTAGGCCATACTTGCTCTGTGGATGCCACACAACACTGCCATTGGAATATGAAAACAGCCACAGATAATATGTAATCAAGTAAGTGTGGCTGTGTTCTAATAAAACATTTTTCCCCCCTAACAAAACAGGCAACTGGCCAGATTTGGCTTGCAGGGAGCAGCTTGATGATCCTGATCAGGTGCATAATTTCTATGCACGGATTACTGTGACTTAGTGACCTTGAAAGTCCCTGCCTCTACCCTCCCTCGCTTGTTGGTTAGCCTATAGTTCCATCAATAATCCTCGGGTCTTCATGCTCCATGCATTCTTCCAGGGAAGCCTCATCTGTTCTAACTTTTATGTAGACATCTCTAAATCATGATCTCTGGCCTCCATCATCTCTGGAGAGCCAGGATGCTTGATGGGAGACTAAAGGCTCACTTCTAGAACTAGATGCCACCTCTATGCAACCACTCAGGAGTTACGTAGACAACTACAACTCAACATCACAGCTACCGCTTCCCCCTCATAAAACCTGTTCCCCTTCATTTTGGACTTTTGGTATAAAGATTGACTTTCTCACCCATCAAGTTACCTAAGTTGAAGACCTGGGATTTGAAGGTAACTCATACACATCACAAAGTTAAATGTAGCAGAGGTATGCTTTGGACCACTCAGCAGTGTCAGAAGTCATGAACTATAGCTTTATACAGCAACATGGTCTCAAAATCACAAAATACATTATGCAGTGTGATGTTATTTGGTGATCTAAAATTCACTCATCATAAAAACGATACTATATTTTTAAAAAGCTATATAAAAATCCTGGCTTACAAACAAAAATACACCAAAATGAAGGCCTTTGGAGAAAGCAAGGAATGAATTGAAGTTGGAGGACGAGGTGTAATCAGTAAAATAAGAGAAGAAACTTGATGGACCAAGGAGTACAGTAAACCATAATGATTCACTCAACTCTGCACTTAAAAAGAAATCTTTTTTTTTTAAGTAAGGAAACTGTACTACAAGGCTGCAAATCATATGATTAAAACTTAAAAATAGGAAAAGTGAATGATTACATTGTCAATTGTTGTGATGTTTGAAAATTTGGATAAAACTGAGGGTATAGTAAAATCTTAACTACTTAGATATTAATAATGTATTTCAGTTACATAACACAGCATAAACTTTTACTCATAGCAGTAATCATTCAAGTATTTGATCACAAATGAAATCTTCTGAAGTTTACTAAACAGCTAGTAAACTCCTAAACAAGCCAGATGTCAACCTGCTTCATAAGGCGAACTGTTTTACATCTGTTGCTGTAATGAGCTATCCTCCCATGGTGTGGTATTTCAAAATGCAGCACCACATCTAATAACGCATTATTCAGCGAGACATATGTCATGACATCATTGCATAAGGATTTTTCTTAGATCTATACTGTAAAAGTTTATAAGTGGAAACTTGAGAGGGTTAAGTTGTCAGCTTCAATTTGGAAAATTAAAGAATATTCAAAATAGAAATCTATTACTTTATTTTCTGCAAGAGTAAGACAGAATAAAAAATACCACCAGTTGTTAAAGGGAGAATAAGCCAATGAGAGTTGACTGAAATTGCCAGTTTCTAATATGTTGCCTTGGTTAAGTTTTTATAGAATCTGTTAAATGATATAAACTCTTGAAAACTAAGTTAGATACTATGGCTTTCTGGTTGAAGATAAATATTTTTGTATTTGAGAACAAGTCACAATTTTTATCCATTCAAACATGAAACGTAGAAAAAGAGTTTTGTTTTATTTTGTTTTAAAAATAGTTTAAGCCTTTTAATTGGTTGCTAAATGTTTACTTTTCCATTGGTGACAGTAGTGTCACATATTTCGAATCTTCTCTTAGCCCTTCAAAATCACTTTAATTCTATTGGTTTTCAGACAAACCCCACATCAGGACCATTCTTGGGGGAAAAAAAAGAACAATGCAAATGCTGGCAAGATCATTTTAAAGTCACTGTTCTTTCCTCTCCTCATTCCCTTCTCTCCCTTCTTGCCTTCATCCCACTGCCACTCAAGATCTTCATAATCACTTCTACCAACTTCTTTTAAATTTTCCTTACTGACACATAGTAACTGTACATATTCAAAAGATCCAGGATGACATTTCCATCCATTCTACCCATGTCTTTCAGGGTTGGGTCCCTCCTTTCTTTCCTTCAGAGTACAGTTTATGTGAAAGTGGTTCAGAAGCTACAAGTCACTTCACAGGAACATCTGCTGTGCATGCAGCCTGCTCAAATAGATTGAGCCACATGTGATTTATTTCAAAATAGCAGAAAGCATAAGGTGGTAACAAAAAATTATTGCACTGGCCATAGACCCTCTGGTCTTTTATTGGAGATAAGTTGCTGTGATGATAACAAGGAATTTGTTACTGCCTTTCCCAGGAATGTCTATATTTTCGTAGAAAGCAGGATGGCCTGGCCCTGAGGAATCTAAAATTCCAGACTCTGCACAGGTGTGATAAATGATAGAATTTCAGACACTTTTTAGGTGTGAAGGATACTTTTGGCTGAGAGAGATGAAAGTGGTGGGAATTATCCAGAAAATACCACCTACGGCAGCTACAGGCCACACAACACTGGCTACAATGCAGTTCAGCCCAGGTTCTGTAAATATTGGCCTGGTGTTGGAG
>RJWM01047393.1:0-11964 GCA_004363535.1 Dasyprocta punctata | reverse complement strand
CAGCCCACCCAGGGCCAGTGGAGAGGCCGAGCGAGGCCCAGTGAGGAGGAGCACGGGCTCCCCCGAGAGCCCACGCACAGGCATTTTGATCTGGGGCTTTTGGCCTCTGGAGCTTTAAGAACCTCAGCTCCTCCTGTGCAAGCCGCCCACCTGTGGCACTGGGCTGTGGGCTGTGGCAGCACAAGGACACTGGGCCACGTGGCCTGGGCCTCTGCTGGCTGTCATTCTCACCAGCAGTGAGTGGGGCCCACACCGACCCAGGCCTGCTCGAATTTGCAATTCCTTAGTGACACGTGACGGTGAACGTTTTTTCATGCATTTAATTGCCATCCGTCTACCTGTCAGGTGACATATCTGTTCAGAGCTCTTGCTCTTTTTTAATTGGATTGTTTGTTTTCTTTTTGTTAAATTTCAAGAATCCTTTGTTTGTTTTGGGGGAAAAACCCACTATCAGATATCTTTGTGCAGATGCGTGTCTTCTAGCCCAAGGACTCAAAGTGTACTTTAAAATTATTTTTGCTCTCCCTTCTCTTTTAAAATTGTGATACAACTCACACATCACAAAGTTCACCCTTAGAAAGTGTACAGTTTCAGAAATTCTTAGAATATTCACAGAGGGTACAACCTTTCACCACTTTCGAACCCCACATTTTGCCCCTTAACAGTCACTCCCATTTACCTCTCTCCCGATCACTCGGCAGCCCCTCACTTGCTCTCTAGCTTCATGGATTTGCCTGTTTGAGGAAATATGTATACCTGGAGTCATACAATGTACAGCCCTTAGTAACTGGATTCCTTCAATTAGCTTAAATTTCCCAGTCTCCTTCATGTCATAGCGTGAATGAAAACTTCATTCCTCTTTTTGGATGGGTAATGTTCCATCATAGGAATGAAGTACACTTTACTTATGCATTCATTGTTGGTGGACGTTCGGGTGTCTCTGCTATTGGCAGTTATCAAAAATACTGCTAGGAACATTATTGTGCAAGTGTTTATATACAAACATGGTTTCAAATCTTTTGGACAGCTGGTTGAGTTGCTGAGTCACACAGTAACTACTTACTGAATTTTTTTCTAGGAGGCACCATTTTATAGTCCGAGTAGCAGCACATCAAGCCTTCAGTTGCTTCACATCCTCATCAACGCTGGTGGTCACTGTCTGGCTTTCTGACCGTCGCCGTCCTGGGGAGTGGAGAGTGCCCCCTCGTCCTGGTTTTGCTCTGCATTTCCCTGATGACCAGTGGTGTTTAGAATCTTTTATACCAGCATATTGCCCACTTGTGTGTGGTTGTTGGAGTATTAGTTTGATCCTTTACGCATTTTGAATCGAATTATTTGTTGAGTATTGAATTATGTGAATTGAATTATTTTTGAGCTGAGTTGTAGGACATCTTTACCTAGAGACGCCCTTATTGGAATTTTGTTCCATTTTGTGGAATGACTATGCCCTTTCTTGATGGTGTTTTGCAAGCAAAAACAGTTTGTATTTTGATGAAGTCCAATGCATCTATTATATCTATTATTTTTGTTTATTAGAGATTGAACCCAGGCCCTTGCACATGCTAGGCAAGCAATCTACCGCTAAGCTATACCCAAAACTTCTCTCTTACTTTTGTAAAAGTGAAACTTAACTTTTTTTCCTAATTTTTCTCATCTTCCAGTCTTCTTCTTTTGGTTTATTTCTTATACATCAGAGTAATGGGTTGCTTAACACTTCTGCCTGTCTTACCCATTTCATATGCCATTCGAACTATAGTTTTTAATCAAACACTTAGCTCCACCTTCAGTGAAAATAAACAGCCTTAGGCCATTTCCTTCTTCCCCAGGAGTCAAAATTCCCAAGCCAAGGAGCAGCTCAGATCCCTGAAGCTGTCTGTGAGAAACTATGTCCTCCTGTTGGTGGCATTTTGGGGAGGAGGGGCACATTTCCTGTCTAGTGAAGCTCTCATCAAGTTTCAGTCCAAATAAAGCTGCACAAGTTTTCAGATTGGGAGGACGGAAGGCAGGAGCTTCAGGGAGCGGTGCTATGTGCACGTGTGGTTTCTAGTCTTGGGCTTGCCAATCAAAGGCGTAAGTGAGCCCAAGCCTAACCCGGCATAGACTAAACAGCCAAGGGACTGGGGGTGGGAATTTGCTTACAAAGAGATTTCCTGCATGGTTTAAAGGTCAGTGGCTGTAGAAAAAAATGAGTTGAGGGGCTTACTCTATGACTCAGTGTGTGTTGGTAAATGGAAATCCGTACCCCTTGCGTGTCAGGCTGTGGGCAGGACAACCAGATTTTTGCTCATCTCCATTTGTACAAACTTTGTCCCCAGAAATTTGCAGCGAAGCCGGGTTACCTCCCCAACTATCTGGAGAGCCATCTTCCCAGTTAAAGGGGGAGGTTGTGTGCCATTCGGCATGGTGCTCAGAGGAACAGACTAGAATTCGCCTGTTCTATTTGAGGGCTTTAATGAATTTTTCAATATTGAGCTGATTGCTGGAAGAACAGACAAAACTTCTATCCATTTGAACACTCTGTTAGTGAATATTAACAGTGACCCAAGATTCACTTCTGACAATGCTAAAATAAACTCATGGGAAAGAGTGAAAAATCACCAGCTAATCTATGCTGAGTACATATAAAAAGTTGAGGTAACAATGAAAGAGAGTTCTGGCTTTGAAAGTTTGAGGGTAAGTGGGAATCTCCAGTTATCAGGAGTGACTCTCGAAGGTCATTAGTCAGGATATGTAAGTGTGATTTCGTCAATACCAAGAATCAGACAGCGATGTTAGAATAACCCAGGGACTTCTTAAGTATTATAAAACCAGCTTGCCAGCATAACACAAACAGAAGCTTACTCAAGGGAAAACAGCAATTGGGACTACACAGTAAAACTAATGACTATCAAAAGAAATAACAGTAAGCTCTGTCACATGAGCAGGGAGGGACTGGGTCCTCGAGCCTTATGTCTGACCTTTACCCCTAGGTCCACCCTTCCACAGCAAGTCTTTGTGCAAGCCTGCCCACCCCTTCCAAGCTGAGCCTGTCATTTCCCTCTCTGATCTCATCACATCCTGAACATACTCACAACACCAGTTCCCCACAGGGCAGTGATGGTTTGATGTCTTGTCTGCTCCCTCATAGTATTTGGGACACAGTTTAGTGACTCAGTCATCTCAGTGTTACAATGACCTAACATGAAACCCAGTAAAAAAATGCTTACTGAATGAATAAACAAATAAATGTGTTTCACTTTCATGCATCATCTAATCATATCTTAGCTAGTTAATGTGGAAAGTCCAAGGCTGCTTTACACACGATAGAACTATATGCACACACGTGCTTTATTATGGAAGTTTACTTTATTATACAGTAAAACGGTTCCTGGAAAACTAATCAGAGAGAAACAAATATATGCCTTTCTTGGTATCCATGGAGATAGTGGGCCCAGAACTCCTTCAGCTAACAGAATTCTTTGACACCCACACCCTTTTATAAAACAACACTGTGTTTGCATATAACCTACCCATTCTCTCCTGTAGGCTTGGGATTGTCTCTAGATTCCCCATAACACTTAATACGATGCCTACACATTACTTCAACTCTGTGACATCATCGGAGTACTCAGCACACAGTAACCTTCAGTTTGATCTTTGGAATGCCTAGAATTTTTTTTCCAAATATTTTTAACTTACAATGAGAAGCCACACAGGGTGCCAACTGTGTAATATATTGAAGAAATGACAGCACACCATGGAATGAAATATAATATAAGTTAAAGAATCACTTTTTTTAGTCTAAAAGCAGTTTTAATATATCTAAATATAGTGTCAACAGCTAAGTAGGAACTCTGCAGTTTCCTTACTGAGTGATTTGTAACTATTTATACAGAGAATCTTGAAAAAAGTGCATCCACTGCAAAATCCTTATGCCTCCAATATGATGAGCAGACAATTTTCTAATACAAATTCAAAGGTAGTTTTCAATGTGATTTTTTATAAAATTGCCACAAATTAAGGTGAAGTAAAGTAATTATTTAATATTTCTTAGCAAATATCAGAAAGCTGGTTTGTAGGAAGTAGGGGTAACAACTAATCTGAATGACATAAATAATTTTCTATTGTAATTTTGTGCTTTATTTACTTATTTATTTTTGGTGTGCTTTATTTTGAAAAGGGAAAAATACACTTACACAGCTTAGGTCTTTTAACCTTTTAATCAATAGAGAGACTTTTGAAAAGAAAACTATTTTAAGTGTATGAGCTATCTCAAGATTCATAAATTCAAATTCCAACAGATTCAAATTAGTCGTTTAATTTGATGTAAATATTTTTTATATAATCCTACATTTAAAGTCATGAATATGTGATGCCAGACAATCTAAAAGAAATAAAAATTGAAGTTCAATTAAAAAACGTTAACTTTCCAAACTCTAATGTGAACCACAGAGAGAACACATGATCTTAGTGTCTCTCATTTAGTGTGCAGCAAAGGTGGACCAGGAGTCCTGGCTCCAAGGACGGCTTATTTCATTATTTCATTGCTTGACACACGCTCTCATGCAAGGTAATCCCCTTGGAATTTAGTTTCCTGATCTGTCAGCTGCATGTCATTGCCATCACCATCATGGCTCCCTGTGTGGTCATCTAGATGGACACCTTCGATGTCTGGTATCTAGTAAGGGCCAACCGCGCCTGTCAGCTCTACCCAGGCAGTCAGCATTGCCTGAGGCACTGGTTAACAAAGCACAGTGCCCGGCCCCGCCCAGCCTGAGGAGCCGGTTCCCGGGACAGTTCCATGAAGCTGTTCCACGAACAGCATCCCGAGGGGTCCTTATGCGGGAGGTTTGGGGAGCACACAGTGCTAAAGAAGCTTCGTCTTCACTGTAATTCTCATCAGCTAACCAGGGAGTGAATACTGACCCCAAGGGAGGTGCATTAAAATGTCACTGTCATTCAGATGCCAACCACCCAATCACACCAGCAGTTCTCATTCCCGCGCTGGAGCCAAGTGGACCAGCAGCTCCTGGGCCAGGGCGGCTGCTGAGAGAGGAAGTTCTTAGCAACAGAGGCCAGCAAGGGAACAAAGTCCAGAGCAGTGGCCCTGAAACACCTCCTTGTATCTAAGAGACTTGTGTCCACACCTATAGCCCTGGCCCCAGGTCCCAAGCAGCGGTGGGAGGTGCCGCCCAGGCAGGGGCGCTGAGACGCCACTGCACACCCTGCCTCCCCTCCTCTTTCCTGCTCCTGGCCACCACTTCTACGCTGTTGTCTGGGCCAGAAACACGCTTTCCTCTCACTGTAGAATGAGGTGCCCTTGCACATGCAGCTCTGGCGTCCCCTCCTCCAGGAGGCCCTCCTGACCCAGTCCCCAAAGCTGTGCCATCCTGTACTAAGCCACCTACCTCCACATTTCTGCCATTCTTTAAAGTCAGGGACTCTGCTGTCCTCTTTGACTTTGTCTCCCCAGGGTCCATCAGAGTACCAGGCATAAACCAGCAGCCAAAGCATGGAGGCCTGGAAGAGGAACAGAGGGGCCACGGATGACAGAGACAGAGGGGTGGAGAAGGTGACGAGAATTAACAGGATTGTGACCGATCTCAGAAGTCCAGGGCAAGTGCACAAAGTCCCTTGATGCACAGACCCATGAATGGGTCTCGAGGGGTTCAGTGTCCAGATGACAGTCTGGCCCGAGTCTGGACAGCCCATCTCACCAGCACGTACTGAAACAGGATCACTTCTTCCAGTGGTCACTGTCCACCCCTTTACCAGTCATAAAACTCTTTCGTGTCACAGAGAACATCCAGGAGAGAAGGTCTGTGCCTCTTTAGCAACCTCCCCTTGCAGGTGCCTTCCAGAAGCTGGTGGGAATGTCCAGTACAGAGCTGACCCCCGGGTGGTTTAATGTTTACAGAACGAGCTGATGGAGTCAGGGCTCGGGGTAGCTCAGGCCAGCCAGGTCAGTCATTCCCTACAGGGCAAATGGCAAAACTGGAGGCTCAGGAATAGTCTGGAATATGCATGAGATCAGCTCAAAAGACAATGGCTGCTTTTTCTGATCCCTCTAACGACAAGGGTCCTTGGAAGGAAGCTGCAGTCCTCAAGCTGGGCACTTAGGGTGGAGAGCAGGAAAGCTACTACTTAGGACTTAGGAACCGCTCTGACAGTTGAGCCCAGCTCTCTCCACAGCGACAGAATCTCAGAGCAGAGCATCCTGGGATGTTCCTGCTCCTGTCCCATGGCCCGTGGGCCCCAAAATGGGCAGCTGTGCTCCGGGCACCTTGGGGCTGCTCTGCAGGTCTCTCGCGCTGTTCTTTTCCACAAGGCTTTCTTTTCCTTTCCCTTCACTCTTTTTGAATATTCTCACGCAATCTGGGATTACGTTTTCTATCTGTCTAGTAAATTTTCTGCCCGCTGCCACTCCCTACGTTGCTTCACCTTTATCTTTTTATCTGTCCTGTCTATATCTTTTGGTGGATATCATTTGCATTTGCCATGTTATTTAATGTGCGTTTCATTTGTCCTGGCAATTTTACCTGGTGACGGTTAAATTGGGGGTAAATACAATCAGCTCCTCTATGGCCCGAGAATATATTCCCAGGACGATCTTTCAGTAATCCCAAACCAAACCATATACATCCTATGTCTTTCCTACACATGTATGCCTATGGTAAAATTTGATTTGTAAATGAGGCACAGCAAGAGATTAACAATATTCAGTAATTAAGCTGAACTATTTTTTTAAAAAGCCAAAATAAAAGTTTCATGAATGTGACTGAGAACTTTCTTACTCTCTCACTCTCTCTAATTTCCAACATAATATTTTCATTCCAGAATTGACCACAGATAGCTTAAGCCACACAAGGCAAGACTGTAGATGGGGGGACTGCAGACCCTTGGTGCAAGGCAGCCCCCAAAATATAGGCTGCAAGCACACAACTCAAACCAAAAAACTGTAGCTGAGGTTGGCTCCAGGGGAGCTCTTGGCGGGCCCACACCCAGCCAGGTACACACAGTGCAGTGATAGTCATTCTGTTGTTATTTTATTATGAATTTTCTTCCAAAAATTTGATCATATATTAGATCTCAAAACACCAAGAAGTATCCTTTTCTTCTTCCCCCTCCTCCTCCCCTCCCCTCTCCTCCTCGCCTCTCCTCAGCCAGGGCAGCGGGGTGGGGTTATGAAATAGTATTTTCTTTTGAAGCCTTCCTTAACAGTGAGGCCTGCATTCAACTGTTTACCCATCAGAAGTTTTTCTCTGTGTGCGTGTGGTCCTGGGATTTTGTCATGGATGAAAGATTTTGTGAAGTTTGTAACGCACATAAGCAAAGGTAACTGCACAACCTAGAATGAGGCAAGACCGTGCCATGGAGCTTTCATCCTGTGGGCAGCATCCCCACAGAACCCTTCGCGTGAAACCTTATTCCCGCAGGGCTCGAGAGGATCACGACATGGAGATTACCCCACTTCACAGCGGTAAGGACTCAGCTCGGCCCCTTTGATGAGTTCTCACCCAGTCACCCAGAGCACACGCGTCTTTCAGTGAGAAAACCTGGAAAGACACAGAGGAGGTGGGAATTCGAGGATGAATCCCACGTAAATCCCAGTTAAAACATCACTTTGAAGATCAGTGAGATAATTTAAAACTAATTCATTGTAAAATAATGGGAAATACAGTTCAGTCTTTCTGAAATCCCATGAGAACGAAGGGCTCTGAAGTCTAGCTAGAGTAGCCTTCCAGACGCTGACAACCGTTCAGAACAGGCGAGATCTGGTAGTATGACTCTGCTTCTGGCATGGTTTGTAGCCTTGCCTGTGTGGTAAAAAGGAAAGGAGAGGAGAAGAGAGGTGGAGAGGAGAGGGGAGGAGGGGGAGAAAGGGGAAGAAGAAAAGGATACTTCCTGGTTTTGAGATCTAATATATGACCAAATTTTTGGAAGAAAATTCATAATAAAATAACAAGGAATGACTATTAATACACTGTGCATTGTTATTGTCAAAGTAGTTACTCAGAGTGCAAAGTGTCAACACAAAAGTTTCTTACAAAGAAGAGACAAACTGATATCAGCACAAAACTTTCTTTTCAATGAACTAAGAGAAATTTGTAGTATAAATGAAACAGATTAGCTTATTATTAAAATCTTTTTGAAACAATGAAATAATTTGGAGAACCATCTGAACCTCTCCCCACTTCCTATCTATCTGTCTTCCATTTTGTTCCTTATTTGCACATACACGCTTTGAGTTTCTCCTGTCAGAGAAACCGTGTGATATTTAAGCTTCTGTGCCAACTTATTTCACTTAACACCATGTTCTCAGGTAGCATCCACTCACCAGCAGATGCCTAAAGTTCACCTTTCTTCATGTCACTGTAGTGCTCCCTTGTATATGAACATCATACTTTCCTTATCCACTCATCTGTTGATGGACATAGAGACAGTCTCCAAGATCTCGTTCTTATGAACTGTGCTGCTATAAACATCAATATGAATAGACACTTCTCAGAAGAAGTACAAATAACCAATAAAAACATGAAAAAAAAACTTCCTCATCCCTGGCCATCAGAGAAATGCAAATTAAAACTACACCAAGGTGCCATCTTAACCCCCAAAAGAATGGTTATCATGAAAAAAATCAAATAATAACAAGTGCTGGCAAGGATATGGGGGAAAGGAACCCTTCTACATCGTCACTTGTGATGTAAACTAGTACAGCCCTGGTGGAAATCAGGGTGGTGATTTCTCAAAAAACTGAAAACAGAAATTTCATTAGACCTAGGTATTCCCCTTCTAGCTATCTCCCTAAAAGAGTGAAAATTATCTAATATCTGATTCACGCTTTGAATACTTCCCAGGAACCAGATGAGTGTGGGAAGGCACGTGGTGGGCAACGTGCGCTCACAGCTCCTGGTCATCACGGAGCGTGTAGGGTCACCCTCTGCAGTGCTCTCGCCCACCTCTCAGGGAGCCCGGGACCCCCAGTTCCTGGTCATCACGGAGCGTGCGGGGTCACCCGCTGCAGTGCTCTGGCCCACCTCTCGGGGAGCCCGGGACCCCCAGTTCCTGGTCATCACGGAGCGTGCGGGGTCACCCGCTGCAGTGCTCTCGCCCACCTCTCGGGGAGCCCGGGACCCCGCAGCCTCTTCCTGTGAGCGCCCCTGGCCGTGCGCGCTTCCCCCGCTCTTTGCTTCACACTGATGCGGCTTCCTCCTTGTCCAGCTTCCGCTTCTACTTTCTCCTGGCTGGTATTGTTTGTTTTAATCTCATTATTATTCTCGTGGTTGATTTTCTGCCTTTTTCCAGTGTTCCTTCTTCAGTTTTCATTTAAGCCAGCTGTCCTTTGTAACCGTTATAATTTATTATTCGTTGGTGAGATAATTCTCCCTTTCTTTCACTTGTCTCCTGAGTTCAATCAACTCTCTTTACATCTTCCTGTTCTTTGGACTATTTCTATTCATATGTTCTTTTCATTTCAAGGCAATTTCTTAATCCATTTTTAATATAATTCATTCAGACAGGGGTGTTGTCTTACAGTTTTCTTATATCGTATGGTTGGAAATTTTCAGCATTTGGGATGTGTTCAAAATTATTTTTTGATGTTTACATATAATAGCTCTTTATGGATGTATTTGATAAAGGATGACTAGCGGGATTCTAACTATGACTGAACCCTCTTCTGTCATTGCAACAAAGTCCATTTCTTTGGCAGATTTTTACCAGGGGAGAAAGTTTCACATACCCTCCAATATCTCGGTCCTTTTCATCCTCTGTGGGAGGGTCAGGGAGTCAAACTCACGACCTCACACTTGCCAGGCAGGCACTGTGCCACTGAGTTGTATCCCTGGCCCGGCCCTTTCCATTCTCACAAGACCCTGAATCATCCCTGTATAACTAAGCCTGACAAATGCAGCCTTCTCGGTTAGATAGACAGCTAAGTGCCCGGGCTCCGCTGCACAGCACACTGGAGAGAGTGCACTGCACCAGTCTTACATCTCAGCACAGCTGGGAGAGGGGCTTCTGAGTGTACTCTCCACCACGAGGCAGTAAAAGCTTGAGATGGTGGATTTGCCAGTCACCCTGACTCGATCACTGCGCTGTGGAGACATGAATGGGGACATCCCATGGTGGCCCATCAAAGGGTAGAATCCCTGTGGCAAGCAGAAAAATAAGGACAGAGATATCCATTCCAATCGCATACTTTGTCTCCTCCATTTAACACATGGAGCCTCGGCTTCCCTCAGTGCCCCTGAAGCCGCGGGGACACCAGCGCACAGAGCCCCTTGCCTCTGGTGCGTGAACCTCTCCACCAGAAAGAGCCCCGTGCCAACCAGCAGAGAATGAGGAGAAGTGCAGGTGCGATCTCGGGAATTGAACCCAGGGCCTCCCCACTGAGCTACACCCCCAGCCCTTCATTTTACTTTACTTTTAATTTTAAGAGGTCTCACTAAGTTGCCGAGGCTTAGCTCAAACTTGTGCTCCTCCTGCCTCAGCCTCCCAGAGTACTAGCTGCTCCGTTCAAGCAACTGTCCCGGGTGAAGTCATAACAGGCTGCTGCGATTTTGTCTGTCTTATTTTCATGCATCACTAACTGTGCCTTCCTCCGGGATTATTCTGCTGCCAGGGAAGGTTCAGGGAGATTTACATATCCACATCTTCAGCCTCGTCTGCTGATGTCCAGAGATTTTCATCCCGTGCCTCAGAACCAAAGTGCATCTCACCAGTGCCGTTACCTCGGAATAAGCGACCTGGCTGGCGGGACACCAGACACGTGAGAGCTCCACAGCCCTCCTAAGCAAGCACAGTCTTCGGCCTCACCCAGACCCGTGACTCTCCGCGTGAGACAGAGAGGGATCTGGGAGTCAGTGGCTCCATGGACCTTCTCATCCGCTGTCCGGCGCTTGGCCGAGAATGTGCAGTGTCAGCCTTGCTAGCTGCTTGTCTTCGTTCTTTCGGGGCCCTCCTTTATATTGAAAACATTTTCTTCAGATCTTTGAAAAACAGGAGCTTTTAAGGTGGTGAATATTTAACATACCACACTGAGTAATCTCATGAAGGTAGCAGTACAAAAAGTTCATCAAAATTCCTGTTATGTTCTTTCGTATGTTGTTTGCTTGTGTGTGTGTGTTTTGCAGTAATCACCTTGAGAGGTTCCTGCATGACATCAAGAGAAACAAGTGCTCAGAACCCTGGAGAGGCAGACTCAGGGAGCAGCCTGTGGAGTGGCAGGAGGAGAAAGAGGAGGTGGAGGAGGTGGAGGAGAGGGAGGAGGTGGAGGAAGAGGAGGTGCAGGAGGTGGAGGAGGAGGTAATGGAGGAGGTGGAGGAGGAGAGGGAGGAGTTGGAGGAGAGGGAGATGGAGGAGAGGGAGGAGGAGGTGGAGGAGGTGGAGGAGGAGGTAATGGAGGAGGTGGAGGAGGAGAGGGAGGAGGAGGTGGAGGAGGTGGAGGAGGTAGAGGAGGAAGAAGTGAAGGAGGAGGAGGAGGAGAGAGCACAGCCCTAGGCCCACAGCAGCCTGTTCCCTGCTTCACACCCAGACCTTAGTAAACCCCTCAGGCCTCCTTCCTGCATGGTGTGAGTGGATTTCAGGTGGAAATCAGTAGAAGCCATCACTTTATTTACAGGGCTGTCACTGTTGCTGGAGCCTACAAAGCTCAGCAGACATCTGGGTTGCAAAATTAAAGATAAACATCACCAGCAGCCAGAAATTTAGGAAGACGCGGAAGTAACATCCACAGCAACTTGATAAGCACCACTCATGCACCAGGACACGGAATAGCAAGCATTCTTCTCGCTGCTGGAAGGAAGGCAGTAACGTATTAGTAAGAAAAAATTCCCTAAGTGTATACAGTTTCCCTAACACAGATAAAGAGATGATAGATAGACAGGCAGATAGACAGACAGATGAGACACAGATATTTTTAAGGAAAAACTGTGACCCAGCGTTACTGGGGAAGGTGTGGTTTATCGGGAGGAGCCGCTGTTA
>RJWM01047392.1:0-11930 GCA_004363535.1 Dasyprocta punctata | reverse complement strand
GGGCAATGTGGCAAGTATGGGGGATTCTCTTCTGTCTTGTCTTCTATTATTAATAAAATATTAAAAAAAAAAAGAAAAAGAAAATGGAAAAATTTCTCTTGCTCTTGGATAGGAATAACAAATACAAGGTAAATGGTCATGCTATCAAAACTGTTACACAGATTTGGTGCAATGTTGATAAAATTCAAATAACATATCTCACAGACTTAGAGAAAACAATCCTAAAATTTATTTGGAACCAGAAGTGACTTAGAATAGCAAAGTCAATTTTTTCCAACAAAGACAAGATAGGAGAATTACAAACTCCAACTTAAAATTATACTACAGAGCTACTGTGGTAAAAACAGCATGGCACTGTAAAACAAAACCTGAAAAATCAATGGAGTAGATTAGAAGATGCTGAAGCAACTTCAGACACACTCAGCTACATTGTCTTTGACACAGGTGCCAAACACATTCACTGAAAGAAAGATAACCTCTTTAATAGATGGTGCTTGAAAAACTGGTTCCATACATGCCAAAGATTAAAATTGGATCCACATCTTTCACTATGTACTAAACTAAATTTGAAATGGTTCAAAGATCTAAATACTAAAACAGAATGAGTAAATCTGAAGGAAGACAGAACAGGTAAAACTCTTGAAGACACTGGTGTAGGCAGAGACTTTATGAATAAAACTCCAGTCACACAGGAACTATCATAAGGAATCAACAGAGTTGAGAGAAAACCTGCAATGTGGGAAAAAGTACTTGCCAGCTCAGGCAAAGAACTATTATCAAGAATACATCAGAACTAAAAAAAAAAAAAATCAGATCTCTCAAATTTAAAGACCCACTTCAAAAATGGGCATCTGAGGTTAATGTACATGTCTCAGATGAAGAAATACAAAGAGTAAATAAATATATGAAAAAATGTTCAACATCACTAGTCATTCGAGAGAAGCAAATTAAAACAACACTGATATTCCATCTCACTGCAGAAAGAATGGCTAGTGTTAAAAATCAACCAATAACAAATGCTGGTGAGGCTGTGGAGAAAAAGAAAACCTTATCCACTGTGGGTGGGAGTGTAGACTGGTGTAACCACTTTAAAAATCAGTGTGGAGATTTTTCAAAAAACTAGGATTGAGGGTTTCATTTCACCCAGCTATTCTCCTTCTGGATATCTTCCCAGAATTAAAAACATCATACTACAGCGATATATTTGCACCCATGTTTATAGCAGCACAATTTGTAATAGCTAAATCCTAGAAACCACTCAAATGCCCATCAACTGAGGAATGCATAACAAGGATGTGGTATTTGTATACAATGGAATACTAAGCCATAAAGAAGGATAGAGACATTTATAGGTAAATGGATGCAACTTGAGACCACACTCATAAGTGAAATAAATCAGACTCACTTGTCTCCCTGGTATGAGAAACTGAAAGTGTAAATAAGTTCTAGAATATCCAATAGATTTTGTGAAATGGAAAGTAATTGTTTAAAATGAAAAAGGGTTTAGGAGTAGGGTAAGGGGAAAGGAAGGAAGGGAAAAGGGAGAAAAAATCAAGGTAACTATGCTATTAGTATCTCTTAGTACATTGAAAAGGGAGGTTCATGCTATCAGCTGGAGAATTTTTTATGCACATACCTTGTACTCTGAGTAACTACTTTGAAGATTACAATATACAATCTATTAACTATTGTTTTTCTCCTAATATTTTGTTATGAAATTTTGTTTTACCTTTTTTCAATAAATTTTTTTAAAAACTCATTTGAATACCTGGAAAGACTCTTAGACACTGGGCTTGACTATGTCAAGTTTTTAAAGTTAAACTGGTACCATGACCAAATGTTAACCCAAGGGACACTCAGTCTCCTTTATCTTCATAACCTTACTGGTATATTTGGGTGTGTCTCTCCAGTCCCCACGAGTAGCAATGGCCTATTCTACAAAGACCCTCCTTTATGCTGCCTCCTCCTGTGATCACAAAAGGTTGAAACTAGACCTCAATTTTAGTACATCTCTGGTCCTCACCTGTTCTGAATTAGGATGATTATAGGTACCTAATTGTATTTCATAAAGAATGACACAAAGCTTTGTATATATTAAATGCTTTGCCACAGTTTTGACCTAAGAAGTACCGCCAAAGACCCATGTGTTAAAGGCCTATTCCCCAGATTGTCATTATTGGGAGGTGATAGAAACTAAAATTGAGGCCTTCTGAAACTCCTCAGGTCATGTGAGAAGTCAGGAATGCAGAGATGACTGTAGAATATGAGTCCCTTCTCCTCCTCTCCCTTTTTTCCTTTTGGCCAAGCCATGAATGATTTGCTTCACCACAGTAGCACCCATAATGTGCTGCTTCACCCCAGCCAGAGACCTAAAACCACTGGGTCCAACTGATAATAGAATGCAGCCTACAAAATTGTGAGCCAAAGTAAACCTTTTCCATTTAAGTTGAATCTCGTCTTTTTTTTTTTTTAATAATGAAAGACGTTTGATTAACAGCTCAGTGAGAGGCCAAAATTGACTCCCAAGGCACCATCACAACTTGGGGAGAACAAGGGTTTATTGGACTGAGCATAATAGCCAGATTCTTAGAACCTGGGCTTTATGCCACTGAGTTCCAGAACTAAATTTGTGGGCAAACTCCTCTTCTTCTGCCATTAGAGAAAAATAACCACTCTGATGGTCACACCTTACAAAGACAGAGGGTGAGAATGAACGTAGAGCAGATGAATCAAATGCCGGGAAAAATCTTCAGAGAACACCGGAGAGTACATTAGTCCTAGAGTTTATAATTTTAGTCAGAAGATGGTGAGGCGTGATCCACAAGGAAATTCTACATTTAAAAATAAGACTTTATTGTTTAAGAAATATTTCTAAGGAAAAAGACCAATTATTTTGTCATATTAGTAGATGCAGTAAATTGAAAAAATATAAAGATCATGGCTGAATGCAGCTTTCATGCCCCTAGGTCTCCAGTAAGATAATGAAGCTGATGGTGGAGAAAAGAACATGCATATTAGACTGTCAGCACTAACAGCAAAAGATGGCTAGATAGACACCAGCAAGATGGCCTAATAGGGTTCTCCAGTTCTCGTCCATCTGCAGGAACGAACAACTTTCCATTTATGAAAATACCTTCAAGGAAACGGAAAAAGACATAAATTTGTATATATATATACATAAGGTAGCTAAAATGACTATACTACTCATTGTATTAGTTCTTGGAAAAGAACAGTTAATACTCAGATGATTAGATCAATTTTACATGTCTACATCTGGTAATCTAAGCAACCCTTTTGAAGGTAACAATATGCAATATGGCAACCATTGTTAAATTCCTATCATCTCATTTTGAAAACCTGTACTATTGTTGTTTTGGGTTTGTTGTTGTTGCTGTTTGTCTCTTCTGTTTTTTGCTTTTCTTTCCTGTGTCTTTTTTTCTCTTAAATAAATATTTAAAAAAAGAAAATACTCTTTAAAAGAGCTAAGGAAATGAAGTGGGATATCATAGCATGTAGATATAGCTCAGAAATAAGAAAACAAAGGGAAAAATTCACTATGAAGGAAGAAAAGAGGTAAGTGAGCATTGGACTTTTTCCCAGACCCCAGTACCAGGGCCACTCCAAAAATACTAGTGCAGGGCAGGACTTCACTGCCCTAAATTCTAAACTGACACCTCAAAACTGAGGTTTCAAGTCTTTCCCAGTCCCATATAAGAGTCCACAATCTCAAGTTCCAGTCTTACCTATCAACTTTGTCTCCAAGCTGTGTCAATACCAGCCTGCCCTCAATTGTCATGGGCTCCAGACCACCTCAAGGACAAGAGCTAGCTCCCATGTTATAGACTTACGGCATAGTCCATAACCAGGCTGGACACCACAACCCTAGTCATTACCCTGGCATCCATGGATTCCACCTCTAGGACAGTTCCTGAAGATTCAAAATCTATTCCCTGCCAGTATCAGGTCACCTTGGGCCCAGGCTTTCAGTCTGCCTCAGCACCAGATCAATATCCCAACCTCAAACATCAGCTGGATGACTGTAGACAGAGACTTTCGGCCTTCCTAGTGCCAAAGCAATCCCCACAGTCCTGCCTTGCAAACTGACCCTTGAGGATCTTCATATCTTAACACACACATGGTCCAAGCTTTTCTCATTAGAACCCAGCATTAACCAGCACCACAGACTTGGGCTACAGAATTGCTTTTATGTATCTAGGTCCCATTCTGATTGGCAAAACCCATAACCCAGGCAAACACTTAAGAACATAGCCTGTATGCCAGGACCTGCACACAAAGCCCCTCGCCAGCATCAGTGGACACAAACTTCAGGCCATTTTCCATAATCCCAGGCTTCTGACTAACATCAGTGACTTCAGGCACCAGATAAGTGTCCAAAGCCCTAAGCTCTGGAACAAACTTGACAGACTCATGCTCTAGGCCACCTCCAGCACCAGGCCATCCCAGGATCCAGGCTGATCCTTAGGTCCACAGATATGAAAAGATTCAGACCCTAGGTATACATTACCAGATCCAGGGCCCAGGCTCACAAAGCACATGCCAGTGCCAGGTCAGACTTCATAACTGAGACTGCAAGACCATCCTTTGCAGTATCACTAGTAGGTACACAAAAGTTAAAGAGAAAGGGATAAAATGCATCTCTGGAAAAAAGACATCAAACAATATTCAAAGACAGTAAGCAGAGACAAAACAAAGAAAATGCAAAACAGGCAGAAACTATTTTTTTTAAAAATAGAAACAGTAAGTTCTTACTCACCAACAATTACTTTAAATATAAATGTGTTAAAATTTGCAAAAAAAAAAAGACATCACATAGCTAAATGGATGTTTTTCAAAGGACCTAACTATAGGCTATATATAGGAGGTTCATTTCATCTTTAAAGATACAACAAACTGAAAATGAAGACATCAAAAGAATATTTCATGAACATGGTAACTGAAACTGAACCAGAATGACTACTTAGAGCAAATAGACTCCAACTCAAAAACTATAGAAGGAAAATAAGGTCATTATGTAATGACAAAGAAGGTCATTCATTGAGAGAATATAACAATTTTGAATACATATGCACTCTAACACTTGAGCATTTAAATATAAAAAGCAAATATTAAGAGAACTGAAGGGAAAAGTAGACAGCAATACAATAGATTCGGGGTTTTCACTTCACTCTTGTCAATGGGCAGATCATCCAGATAGAACGTAAGTAAGAAACAGTGAACAGGTGATGCGGATTAGACCAAATGAACCTAACAGACACCAAATGTTTCACCTAACAGCAACAAAATACACATTCTTCTCAAGCACATACAGAACATTCACCAGGACAGACACATTTAAGTCTGGATCACACATTTAAGTCTTACCAAAATTAAAAATATTAAAGTCACATTGAGTATCTCTTGACTGTGATTGCAAGAAACTAGAAATCAGTAACAGGAAGAAAGATGAAAAATTTATCGACTTACAGAAACTGAACAACATACTCTATATAAACAAAGGAGAAGTAAAATTACCTTTGAACAAACATATGAAGGAACAAAAGCAGTTTTTTAGCTTTTGTTTTGTTTTATCTTGTTTTGTTTTGTGGTTTTTGTGGAACTAGGGATTGAAGCAAGTGTCTTCACATTTAATCACCAGCACTTTTTGTTTTGTATTTTAAGATAGAATCTTACTAACTCACTGAAGTGCATGGTCAGGTTTTGAGTTTGAGAGGCTCCTGCTTCTGCCTCCCACAGTGCTGGGATTAGATAAATGTGGAAATTCACCATCCTATTAAAAGCACTTCTAAGAGGGGGTAGGGGTTTAGCTCAGTGACACAAGTGCCTGCCTGGCAAGTCTGAGGTCATGAATTTGATCCCCAGTACCAAAAAAAAAAAAAAAGTACAGATAAAAGCACTTCTAAGAATAAAATTTATATTAAGACGTTCTTACCTTGAGAAAAAAAGAAAGTTCTCAAACAACCTACCTTTTCCTTGAAGATATGAAAAGAATTATAAATAAACTAAGCTTAAAATTATCAGAAGGAGGGAATTAATAAAGATGAGAACAGAAATTTATTAGAAGAAAAGAAATTATGAAATTAAAATTATATGAAAGAGAGATTGGACAGGTACCATAGAAATACAAAGGATTGCAAGAAACTGATATGTGTAAGTATGTGTCAGTAGATTGGGCAACCTAGAAAAATGGATAAAATTCTAGAAACATATTGCACAAGACTAAAGCATGAAGAACTGAAAACTATGAACATACCAGTGCCAGGTAGGGTATTAAATCAGTGATGAAAATCCTTTCAACCAAGATATGTGAGCTCCTTCTTACATCTTCCTGGGTGAACTTTACTTGACACAGTGTTTGAAAAAATTAATCTTGATCATTTTCAAACTTTTCAAAAATTAAAGTGAGAAGACCCTTCTAAACTCATTGCATGTAGTCAACATTACTATCACAATAAACCCAAAGAAAATGACAAATCAATATTCTTGATGACATACATTCCAAAATCCTCAAAAAATACTAACAAACTAAATTCTCATAAGAATCATACACCATGACCAAGGGTAATGTGTTCCTCCAATGGCCCAAACTGCACAAATTAATAAATGCAACACACCACATTGATAGAATGAAAGGTAAAAGTCATATAATACTTTCATTAAGTTCAGGAAAAACAATTGACAACATTCAATATCTTATAATGATAAAGTCTCTCAACACATTAGTTATAAAAAGACTATAAAAGGTGTGATAAAAAATATGATACAAAGCAACCACTGAAGAGCCTGAACTCTAGTGCTCACACCTGGGCCTTGAGACCACACACCTGCTGGGAACTGACCTCTGTCCATCCCTGTGAGGTCTCAGAGACTGTTTCCGGATGAAGACTGAGGAGGGTGAGCACAGCAAGACTTTGTTTAAGATATCATTTCTGTCTCTGGGCCCCTTAAATCTCAAAGGGAATCACTGACAATCTAATTTTAGGCCCCTTCTCTGTCCCTAAAATCTTTAGCCATCCTGTAAAGTACTGACCATCCCCCATCTTCCTTGGAAAGAGGGGGTGGAAGCCTCCCACATTAGCCCCTCTTGGAGTTTCATATTTTGTATGGCTTCATATGTACGTGCATGTGTTTATTACCATTTGCTATGTGTAATAAACATGTGCTGTTTGTCCCCTAAAAATCAATGCAACACTCCCTTAAAAAAAACCTCAGACTGTGTAGTAATTTGGGGAAAAACAAGTGCATGTAATAAATTACATTTTTAACAAAGGTTAATTTGCAGTAAAAAAAAATATGACATCTGTTTAAACAAAAAAAAATTAATCTCAAATACCTTTTTCATAATACTCCCCCACTCTTATCCCATCATTCTTGTCACTTTCTGAACCAATACTGTAAGTCCTTTCCCATTCGTGTCATTAGTTCCACTTTCATGACTGTCTTAGTGGATGTTCTGGATTGACTCAAAATATTTACCTTTCATGATCATTTTGACTTTGGGGAAGAGCCAGAATATACACAGTACCAGACACAGTGAATAAGGTACATGAAGACTATAACAGATTTTACAAGCCTTCCTTTCTGTTAGATAGCACTTGGTGACATTGTTCAATATATTTTTTTATCATGCCTCAAATAGACACTCATGACAGAGGAATTCCAGAATTGCTTCAGAAGATGGTGAGAACAATGGTATAAATGTGTTTGAAGTGGGGAGCAATCTTATGAGGTGGGATTAACTTAATAATTTTTTAAAACGTAAACATTCACTGTATTTTTTATCATTCCTTGTTCCTCAGCATAGTAAAGATCATACAAAGCCTGCAGCTAAAATTGTATTCATGACTAAAAAGATGAAAAGTGTTCCTCTAGGATTAACAGAAAGACAATATGGAATTCTCCCTAATTCTATTTACAATATTACTGGAAGTCCACCTAAGATAGTGTCTCAGTTACTTTTCTCATTACTAAGACAAAATATCTGACACTCAAAGAAAGAAAGTCTTACAGTTTGTAGAGAGGCTCACAGTTTGTAGAAGTTTCAATTCATAGTTGCCTCCAAGGAAGAGTGGCATGGCAGAGGGGCATTAAAGAGAAGAAACAGTTCAGGGTGGGCAAAAGGCAGCTAAAAGGCAAGAAGCAATAACAACAACCTGCCTCTCCCTTTTATCCCTTCCAGGCTGCACATCCTTTAGCCGGTGTCACTCACAGTCAAGGTGGGCCTTCCCATGTCCCACTCCCAGCACTATGCCAAACCAATTAGTGGACTAATTTAGTGATCAAACATCCTTAGTCCCAACATCATACCCTTAATCTTAGCATCGCGCATCCTATATAAAGTCACCTCTGAAAATCCCACCTATGATCCCATAGAAACATCTAGACACTAGCCATAATAAGTGGTTAGACAAAAGAAAGAAACAGCATCTGAGTCAGAAAGAAAGAAGTAAAATCCTTTCTTCATAGATTATATGATCAAATACTATATGTGAAAGTTCCTAAATATTGTATTTTAAAAAAAAGTTGGAATTGATAAAATCAGTAAAACTATAGGATAGAAAACAAACACCCAAAAATGAGTTCCATGCCTATGTTCTAACAATGCACTATCAAAAAAAGATATCAATAAAGCAATCTGTAATATCATGAAAAGAATTACATACATAGGATTAAATTTAACCAAGGACATGAAAAATCTACACACTGAAAATTATAAAATATTGATGAAAGAATTGAGAAAGACAAAATAAATAGATATCCTTTGTTCATGAATTGGAGGAATTATTAGTGAACTGCCTATCACAGTCAAAAGAGTTTATAGTATCAAAGATATCCTTAACAAAATTCTAATGGAATTCTTCAGAGAAATAGAAAAAAAATTCCTAAAACACACACTGAATCTAGAAAGTCTAGAAATATACAAAGCAACCTTAAAGAAGAACAAAATAGGAGGCATTATATGTTTGAATCAAAAAATATTACAATGCTGTGGTAAGTAAAACTGGCATTTAAAAAAAAGGCAGACAGACCAATAAAACAGAATAGAGAGCCCAAAAATTAATTCACACCTTTATGTTCAAATGGTGTTTGATAAAGATAAAAACAACACACAACAGGGTGAGAATAGTCTCTTTAATAAATGATGTTGAAACAACTGTATCTGCATGGAGAAGCAGAAAATTGAACTTATCTTAAACTATATATAAAATTAATTCAAAATGCATTAAAGAATTTAAGTATAATACCTAAAACTTTAATGATTCTGAAAGAAAACAGGATAAAAGTACATTGTTATGGGGAATTTTTTTGATATGACCCGCAAGATGCAAAAATTGACAAATAGGGTAACATCAAACTAAAACTTTGTATGCACCAAGGAAAACAACAGAGTGAAGAAACAACTTACAGAATAATAGAAAATATTTGCAAACTGCATATTTGATAATGAATTTCAACAGTTGAGCTTAATTGTCAACTTGATTGACCTGGGAGCTACCTAGGGCAATGGAGGAACACATTTCTGGTTATGTGGGATGGTCATGGAGGCATGACCTTTGTGATTATATCTGGTTCTGGGAATACTCCTCTCTGGCATTGTTCCTCAATTCTACTTCCTGACCTCCATGAACTAAGCATGCTTGTTCCACCATACCCTTCTACTAAATTGTTTCTGCCTTATAGTCAGTCAAGCATGGATTATATCCCCTTAAAACATGAACCAAAGTAAACTCCTCCTCCTTTAAACTGTAGGTGTCAGTTGTTGTGTCATAGAGATGGGAAAGTTGACTAATACAGAGTCAATGTTCAATTGTTTAAAGGATTCATGTAACTCAATAGCAAAAAAAAAGCTTTATTTTTTTAAAATGGGCAATGAACCTTGTTATGGTTTGTGTGCAGAAGAACCCCCAAAACTTCATGCAGTTATAGGGTTTTTCTGGATGTAACTGAATCTAGAGCATGTGATTGTCTCATAGTGCATTGCTGGGATTGAGGATGTGAGTGCCACACCCACCCTAGGGTGGGTCGCCTGCATACAGTATAAGGGACAGAAAGAGTCTTGTCCCTGACCCTTGCTTGCTTTTGCTATATTCTGCCACCATGTACTGCTTCTTCTCTGGAATTCCCCACTGCCAAGACACCTTGTCTTACCGAGTCAATTATGGACTGAAACCTCTACTAACTGTGTACTAAATAAACCTTTCCCCTTTAATCTTGGATGTCAGGTTTTCTTTTTTTGTCTCTGCAGTGAGACAAAAGTATCTAAGACAAATCTCAATAGATATTCTCCAAAGAAGTAAGAAAATAGGCAACAGCTATGTGGAAAGATTCTTAAAATTAATCATCAGAGGAATGAAAATCAAAACCACAATGAGATTTAGTCATAGATTCTTGGTCCCTTTCCCATTTATGAAAGATCTATCTCACTTTTGATATTACATATATATTACATATATATATATTTTTTTATTCTTTAATTTACTTATACTTTGTGCTTCTCATATAAGAGAAACCATGCAAAGAGACAGAAGGAGGGGAGAGAGAGGAGGTTAAAAGGATGTAAAAAAAATTAAGATGTGTTACATACATGTACCAATTTCCCATGATAAATATAATCATGTTTTGCAAACATGTACTAATAAAAATCTAAAAAATAATTTTACACACATTAAAATCGTTATTATAAAAAAAGATAAGTGTTGGTGAAGCTGTGAAGCAAAGGATCCCATCGTGTATGCAGCTGGCAGGAATGTAAATTGGTACACCCATTACAACAAACTGCATGAAGTTTCCTCCAAAAGAAAATGTGTACATTCTCACTAATTCTATTTACTATATTACTGGAAATTCACCTAGAGTAGCATCTCAGTTACTTTTCTCACTGCTGAGACAAAATACCTAACACCCAAAGTTAAAGAAAGTCATAAATGAAATTAGTATCTTTAAAGAGACATTTGCACTGCTATATTCATTGTATTATTCATAAGAGCCAAGATACAAACACAAACCCAGCATCTATCAATGGATGAACAGATAAAGAAAACATGACACACACACACACATGCACACACACATGCACTCACTGAAATATGATTCATATTCTGTACAGAGATGAAAATAATGCATTTGCAAAAATAAATGAATTAATATGGAAGGCATTATGCTAAGCAAAAGAAGCCAGACAAAAAAGTTAAGTACCACATGATCTCAACTCCATGTGGGATCTAAAGCAGTCTAACCACCCTATAAAGCAGATGTTAGAATGGATGCAAAGAGTGAGAGAAATAGAGCAAACTGGTCAGAGAACACAAAAGTTTCAGTTATTCAAAATGAACTGTACAGGAGAGCTGATATAGCACAGTAACTGTAGTTAACAATGCTGCTTTCTACATTTTGTCTAATAGAGCAAATTTTACATGTTTGTGTTGCAAATAAAATATTGCAAATATATTAGGTCATAGATATACTAATTAGCTTCACTTTGATAATTGTTCTATGATGATATACATACCAACATGTAACAAAAAAATAGCATCATACACCTTAAATTTATACCATTTTATTAATCAATTATACCATAAAACTATGAATAAAGAATAACAGTCCATTTAAAATTTACAATGGAATATAGAAATTATACTTTAAAATTCAAATATTTCCTAATTTTGCGAGCTATTAAAAGCATTTGAGACAAGAGCTGTCTTCTTATTTCTTGTCTGATGTGATTTCTATCATATTACTTGAGAGTCTTCCTCAATGACATGTCAAACAAAAATGTTTGTATTATGATTTCCTATGTAATGTTTTCCAAAAGTATATCTGAATCATAAATTAGATTTATTATTGTAAACGAATAATCCTACTAAATATTGATATACAATTTAATTTATTTAAAAATAAACACAGAAGGGAAA
>RJWM01047391.1:0-11923 GCA_004363535.1 Dasyprocta punctata | reverse complement strand
CGGAGGAGAACCAAATGGGCCGAAACCGGCCCCAACTTGCCGGGCCCGTGCGTTGCCGGTACGCGGGCTCAGAATCAAGGACAGCATCCGTATCCGCCCCCCCCCCGTAAGCAAGTTGCTGGCTCTGAGGTCTGGCTAAATTGATGGCAACTAAGGTACATATAGCAACTAAACACTAGTATTGTTTTGTAGATTTTGCAGGCCTCTGATCAGCACCCTCAATGTCTCTTTGCATTACCACAATGGGCAATGTTGCAAATATGGGGGACTCCTTTCTTTGTTGTCTTCGAGGACTAATGTGGTCCTCATCGTTTTGCTTAACTCTGATCATTATTATTTTTCTCTTTTTTTTTCCTTTATTTTATATTCTGTTTTTATTGATTTTGTTTTGTTTTATTTTTGGTTCAATTCTACTACACCTGTTGGAATGGTCAGCTAATCTGAAGATGGCAAGGTATGTTATAGTAGCTATTGTACTCACATTATCAATCTTCGAGGTTCTGTACCATTCCTACTGCTTTGTTTTGATTGACTCTACTCTGTTATGTTCTGTTGTATTTTGCTATCTTTAAAATAAAAAAAAAATATGGAAAAAAAAATAAAAGAAAAAAAGAAAGACTCCAATATATTGACTTCCAATGCATCTTGTCTTGAGAAACTGCTTCAGGATGTGCTCCAACAAACCTAAGTTGCAAAGCAAGACAGAAAGATGTGAGACTGAGGAAACAGGTTCCAGCCAGCAGTGAGTACACCTGGATGGCAGCTGTGCACAAGACTAGAGTAGAGCCTGGACAGTTTGGAGCAGGAGGGATGTGACCAGGAATGAAAGGACTGATACATTCACTAACAGGTCTCACCATTCAGAAATAAGATCATCAGTCTTCTGCCAGACTTCAGGAACAACTGAAGACAAAATAAGGCAAAGTACACAACACTCAGTAAATGTTTAAATAAATCTATTATTAATCTGGGGAAAAATAAAGGAAAAAAGGAAATATCATTAGATAATTAGGAAACATCAATAGATAATTTGATAAATCAAGATTAAATAAGAGTAAGTATATTACATATGGAGGCAAATGCCAGAAGAAATAAATCCTGTAACTCAAAGAGTGCATTCACTTTCTATTACTCCATAACAAACATAAGACATATTCAGTAACCCAAAACAACATGCATCAACTGTCTTCATTCTGGGGATCAGGCACCCCTCACAGCACAGGTGAGTCCCCTCAGAGACTCCTGTGGACACCAAGTATTCATCCTGCCACAGCCATTCTGACCTCGGGGCTCCACCACAGAGGAGTCCTCGCCCAAGGTCATCGGCTTTCCAGAGGCCATCGCCATGTGGATGTGTGACTGAAAGTCCCTGCTTTCTTCTGATTGGCTGAATGACACCTTCAGACCTCCAAGCCACCCACAGTCCTTAAAGACCCACAACACCATGCTAGTTTCTTGCAGTCCCAGAGTCATTCTGACTTTATTAGGTATACCAGAAAGCCTCTTGCTCTGGTTTGCTTCTACTAAGAGTCAAAGCTGCCTTTCCTGTAAGCCCTGCACGCTGGGAGCCTAAGACAGAAAGATCACAAGTTCAAGCCTAGTCTGGGCAACGTTAGTGAGACCTTGTCTCAAAATAATCAGTGTGAAAGCCATGTGTTCAGTCTTCAGTACCAGAAAAGATGGAGACTTATGTGACAATGTAATCCTGGAAGCAAAACCCACTCACTCAGTGTATAAGGTGGGGGATCTTGGAGACCTTTCTTAAGTCTATCAGCCACAAAGAGGTTATTAAAAATTTTTAAATAACTACCACAAAATACAGTCATATACTGCATAATGTTGGCCTCCATACACGCTAACCACAAGCCCCCAGATCTGTGGACATGAGTCCTATGGTGTCCACATGAGGACAGCACTCCTCTAACAACACACTTTCTGGACCAGGTCCCTATCATTCAGCAGTGTGTGGCTGTACATTAAACAGTGTAACAAACCCCTCCTCCCTTGCCCCTAGCCAGGTCTCATCTCTGGGAGTGAGCAGTGTGGCTTGCGGGGGGGTAGGCGGGGCTCCTTCCCCATCCTGCAGCCCTTTGTCCAGTGAGACACCATCAGCCCAACACAATGTAACACTCAGGCTCCTCCCCTTTGCTGCACATGCTGCATACTCACCTACACCTTGGTTTTTGCACTGAACAGGTCCACGGATCATTCTGATGTGCACGTAGAGATTCTTCACTGTTCCTATGACTGTGTAGTGTTCATCGACCTTCTCATGGACATTTATCTCATTTCCACCCCTTTCCAGTTGCAGACAGCATGGCAATATGCATGAGCATTGATAGTGTTATCTTTGGGGGATGGGGAGGAAAAGAGCAAAGATCTCTCATTTTCACTATAAGCCTCTTAATACCACTTGCTTTTTAAAACTCCATGAGTCGATATTTCTTTGGTAGCTCCAAAACAAGAGGTTTCTGATCCCTCTGGGAGCTGCTGCTGGCCAGCAGGGAGCCTCCCCTGTCTTCACTTCAATCCAAGGAGCCCTACAGACTCCTTTCAAGCCACCAGCCCTGACTCCCTTCTGGGCTTCATTCTTCCCATTTGCTCAGCATTCGTGAGTATTTACTATGTGCCTAGCACTTGGAAGTTGGTGCTTCATAGAAAAATGACATTTGTCTTGCCAGGTAAAAACCCGCTTATCTCTCAGTATAAATTCAACTCAAGCCTGACATCACTGACCTCACCTCTGCAGAGAGGTGGGCTGCCACCTCAGGGGATCAGGGCTCCCAAGGGGGTCTGGGATTCATTTGGCATCCAAGTCCCACTGGCCTTGAGGGATGGCCCAAGCAGCCACGAGCTCCCTATCACAGGCACCACCACTCCAAGAACCACCTCTGTTCCTTCTGGATCTCTACCAGTCCCTCAAGGGCCCTGTTATGGCTTGGATCTGAAATCCCTGCCCCTAAATCCTCATGTGCTCAGAGGTGGAGATTTTGGAAGTTGAATGGTGCTATACTCATTAGTGGATTAATCCACCATGAACTGAGAGCTGAATGTGGTATAGTAAGTGAGCCTGTTTGGAGGCTGGTCACTGGGGTATGACCAGGAATACTGTACTGTGTCTCCCTCCCTGACTGCTCCTCTTCTCTCTGCTGCATGCTTTCCTCCAGCCAGGCCCTTCCATCATGCCATTGTAGCCTTGAAGCCTGCTGACTATGGACTGAACCCTCTGAAACTTGAAAGCCCAAATAAATTCCTCCTTTAAATTGTGGGTGTTGGGTATTTTGTCTCAGCAATGGGGAGAGTGAGTAAGACAGGCCCTGTGTGTGAACTCTAAGACACTATCCATAGAAGTACAAGGCTGGGGACCCCCTTTGTGTTTCTTCCCTCACCTCTGTCTGTCTTTCCCTCTTTTAGCTTCCATTTTTTCTTACAATCTTTTCTTTCTGTCTTTCTCATTCAGAGTTTAGCTGAGCTTCAGTCATGTCAGGTGACCCTGTGACTCTCCTTTCTACCTGCCTTCTCCCTTTGTCACCCATGGACAGCAGAGTCTAATGTTTGTGGTGGTGAGTAGGCACACCTCAACACTGACTGGGGAAGAATTCACCTTCGTGCCTCTTGCTCTGCCTGTTTTTCTAAAACAGCATGGCACAATGAACTTGATCGCTACCAGCATGGTTCTTACTGAGCATTCTGCTGGGCGTCGAACTGCTTCTTCCCTGCAGCAGCCTCCCCTAGAGGACACTAAAGGCTGTCATCTCTGGTTTACAGAAGTGTCAGAGCTACCACTGACACTTGGCTGTGCAGGGCTCCAGGGCGAGGCCCTTTGCTAAACACGCAGTTGATATATTTTCTGTTCTTTCTACTGGCCCTCATTAACAGCAAGCCAAGCAGCACAGCAGTCTAGATGCAATCTTTAGTTTAAAACCCAAACATCCCTGCCTTCCACTGGCCCATATTTCTTCACTTGGCCACAAGGACTGGAGACATCATCAAATGCTAGCTTAAAATCAACGCCTTCCCTCCACATCAGCCTAGCAAGCTCGACCCAAGGCCCACCTGTGCCATCATATTGACAGGACAGGGCCTGGTCCCCAGCACAGAGCTCATCTGCCCTGCTGAAGTGACAGTTGGAGCTGGCAGGAGTGACACACAGTGGCTGCTGCCCAGCAGCAGGAGTGGAAGATTGAAAGGCATCTGAAAGCAGCAGGCCCAGAGCCCCTCCAGCTCAGGGCAGCAGTCTGGACAGTGACGTGCGGCCCAGAGCTCCCCTTCATGTTCCCCTCTGCAGCAGGACTTGCCAAGAGAACCAGCAGATTCAGGTTGATGCCCTAAATACAGAAGTGGCCCTGGTGGCGGTTGGGTAGTAGATGACGAATGAACTGCACAGAAGCTGTTAGCTCTCATTATCCTTATGTTCAGTGGAACAGCTGCTACCTTCTCCCCAGATAACTACTCTCCTCCAGCTAGCGAGGCACAGTGGTGCTGGCTCTTACAACTTGTACCAAGAAGTTTGGAAACCAGGTTTTATTTGAAATCTTTCAATTTGTTCACATTGCCAACTATGATGGTTAATTTTAGGAGTCAACTTACTTGGACTAAGGGACCTCCAGAAGGCTGACAAAGTGTCGTCTCTGGGCATGCCTGTGAGGGAATGGCTTGTGACTCTGTGCACTGAGTGGGCTCCTGTGCCCTCCCTGACGGTGGGCACCATCTGACTGCTGGGGTGCTCCTGGGGGAGCTGTCAGCAATGTGGGCAGGTCCACCTCTCCTGCTCGTGGTGATTTCTGTGCCCAGCAGAGACATGGTAAATGTTTGTTGAACTGATTTCTCAAAGTAGAATTCAAAAATTTTCAAAATTAAGTAACAGCTTATTTTAAAGTACATGTATTTAGTAAGAACTTAAAGAAAAGCAGAGGAATTCAGAATCAGGATGTTGCCACATTCACCAGGGTGGCTGATATTAACGCACACACCCAGAATAAAGGAGTTTGTGAGAATATGGAGAAACTGAAACCTGTGTGCACTGCTGGTGAGAGTGTAAAACAGGGCAGCCTGCATGGGAAACTGATTGCATTTCCTTAAAATATTAAACAGAGTTAGGTTTGATTCAGCAATTCTACTTCTATTTATTTATTTATTTTTATTTAAGAGAAAAAAGACACAGAAAAGGAAGACAAAAAGCAAAGGAGACAAACGACACCAGCAAATCCAAAACAGTAACATTATAGGTTTACAAAACAAGATGATAGCAACTTGACAATGGTCTCAATACTGCTTATGATTACCTTCAACACAGTTGTTTACATTAACAGATATAAATATGCAAAATTGATCATATGAGTATTAACCATTCTTTCTCAATAACTAATATATTCAGCAGTATGGTCATTTTAGCTATCTTACATATACATATATACAGATTTATGTCTTTTTCCTTTTCCCTTCCTTCTTTCCTCCTTTTCCCTTTCCTAATTACTTTAGCTCTTTGAGCAGTTTCTTACCCTTACACAGTATTTATTGTAGATTTTGGATCATATATACTGTTTCAGTTTCTTACACTAGTGTTATGGTTTATACATTGTGTCAACTTGAGAAGTCTAGAAGCTTAATTAAGTAAGGCAGCGGCTCTACATCCTGGGGTGTACAATACAAGCAGTTACCTGTTCATTGTGTCAATTTGAGAAGGTCAGATGTTTAGCTGAGAGACTCAGCAGGGAGCCAGGGGTCTTACTTTGTAAACATCCTCATCCTGTGCAAAGGAAGGCAAGGAGATTTGTGGATGCTACACCCACCCTGGGGGGGCAGGTATCTTGTGTACTATACAAAGGAAGAGAAGAGGTTTGTTCTTGCCCCCTTTTACTCTGGCTGCTTTTGCTCGGCTGCTGCCTTGATGTGTTGTTCCTGTGCCATGCCACCGTGCCTTGGAGCCAACTGATTGTGGACTGAAACCTCCAAAAACTGTAAGCTAAATAAACCTTTCCTTCCCTAATTTTGGGTGTCAGGTGTTTTGTCTCAGCAACGAGAAAAAAGTAACCAAGACAACTAGGGAGACAATATGGCATTTACACATGTGAATTTGATTTATTTCACTTCTGAGTATGGTCTCAAGTTGTGTCCATTTACTTATAAAAGTCTTGATGCAGTATTTCTTGATACCTGAGTAGTGCTCCATTGTATAAAAAGACCACATCATTTTTATCCATTCCTTGATTGATGGGTACTTGTGTTGTTTCCAAGATTTGGCTATTGCAAATTCGGTTGCTATAAACTTGGTTGCACAAATATCACCGTGGTATGATGTTTTCAGTTCTGGGAAAATGCCCAGTAGCAGGATAGCTGGGTCAAATGGGATCTCCAATCCTAGCTTCTTGAGGAATCTCCACACTGATATCCACAGTGGTTGCACCAGTCTACACTCCCATCAACAATGGAGAAGAGTTCCTCTTTCCCCACAGCCCCTCCAACATTTGCTATTGGTTGATTTTTTTATTTTGGCCATTCTTTCTGGAGTGAGAGGGAATCTCAGTGTTGTTTTAATTTGCATTTCCCGAATGATCATTGATGTTGAACATTTTTTCTTTTTCTTTTTCTTTTTTTTTTTTTTTTTTTTTTTTTTTTTTTTTTTTTTTTTTTTTTTTTTTTTTTTTTTTTTTTTTTTTTTTTTTTTTTTTTTTTTTTTTTTTTGCCATTTGTATTTCTTCCTCTGAGAAGTGTGTATTCATCTCAGATGCCCATTTTTGGATTGGGTCCTTGAATTTTAGGGGCCTGATTTCTTTTAATTCTTTATATGTTTTAGATAGAAGTCCTTTGTCTGATGGACAATTGGCTAAGATATTTTCCCACTTCATGGGTTTTCTTTTCACTCTGTTGGAGATTTCCTTTGACATGCAAAAACTTTTTAGTAAGACGAGATCCCAGTTGTTGATTCTGGGAAGTGTTTCCCATGCACTTTGATTTTTATTCATGAACTCTCTGCCTACTCCTATGTCATCAAGATTTTTACCAACTTTGTCTTCCAGCATATTTAGTGTCTCTGTTTTAATATTCATATCTTTGATCCATTTTGACTTTATTTTAGTGTATGGTGATAGGCAGGTATCTAGTTTTAGTTTATGGCATATAGAAAGCCAGTTTTTCCAGCACCATTTGTTAAAGAGGCTATCTTTCTTCCAGTGTACATGTTTGACCTCTTTGTCAAAGATGAGGTGACTGAGTGTGTGTGTAGCTGTGGCCATATCTTCTAATATATTCCATTGATCTTCAGGTCTGTTTTGATTCCAGTAGTATGCTGATTTTATCACAGTAGCTTTGTAATATAGTTTCAGGTCAGGGATTGTGATGCCTCCTGCCTTACCTTTGTTGCCCAGAATTGCCTTTGCTATTCTATCTCTCTTCTGGTTCCAGATGAATTTCAGAAATGCTTTCTCTAGCTCTGTGAGGTATACAAGTGGTATTTTGATTGGGATTGCATTAAATCTGTATAACAATTTTGGGAGAATGGCCATTTTCACAATGTTTTATTCTTCCTATCCACAAACATGGAATATCTTTCCATTTTCTGAAATCCTCTTCAATTTCCTTTTTCAGAGTAATGTAATTTTCAATATGTAGAACTTTTACTTCCTTTGTTAGATTGATTCCTAAGTATTTCATTGCTTTGATGCTACAGTGAAGGGTGTGGTTTCCCTCATTTGTCTCTCAGTGAATTTGTTGCTTGTGTATAAGAATGCTATTGATTTTTGAGTGTTGACCTTGTATCCAGCAACATTACTGAATTTGCTTATTACATCGAGAAGTCTTTCAATGGGTTTTTGGGGGTCTTCTATGTAGAGTATCATATCATCCATGAATAATGATAATTTTACTTCTTCCTTTCCTATTCTTACTCCATTTATTTCTTTCTCTTACCTACTTGCTCTGGCTAATATTTCCAGAACTATATTGAATAGGAGCGGTGATAATGGACATCCTTGTCTTGTTCCTGATTTTAGGTTGAAAGTTTGCAGTTTTTCTCCATTTAGTAAGATGACTGTTGGTGTATGGTATATGGCTTTTATCAGGTTGAGGTAGAGACCATCTATTCTGATTTTCTGTAGGGTTTTTATCATGAATGAGTGTTGGATTTTGTCAAAAGATTTTTCTGCATCTATTGAGATGATCATGTGATTCTTGTCCTTGGTCCTGTTGATATGGTGTATTACATGTATTGATTTCCATATGTTGAACCATCCCTGCATTCCTGGGATGAATCCCACTTGATCATGGTGTATAATCTTCCTGATAACTTGCTGTATTCTATTTATCAGTATTTTATTGAGGATTTTTGCATCTATGTTCATTAGGGAGATTGGCCTGTAATTTTCTTTTTTGGTTGGGTCTTTCTCTGGTTTTAGTATTAGGGTAATACTTGTTTCCAGGAGTGAGTTAGGGAGACTTCCTTCCCTTTCAATTTCATTGAAGAGTTTGAGGAGTGTTGGCATTAAGTCTTCCCTAAATTTCTTGTAGAATTTGGCGGTGAATTCATCAGGACCTGGGCTTTTCTTTGTTGGTAAGGTTCTAATTACATTTTCAATTTCATTAGCTGAAATTGGGTTATTCAGCAGTTTTACATCTTCTTGATTCAGCTTTGGTAATTCATAGGTTTCTAGGAATCTGTCCATGTCTTCTGTGTTATCAAAACTATGTGAGTAAAGGTTTTTGAAGTAGGTGTTGATAATCTTCTGTATTCCCACAGGGTCTGTAGTGATTTCACCCTTTTCATTTCTTATTCCATGAATCAGTTTTTCTTTCCTCTTTTTGATGAGGTTGGCTAGGGGTTTATCAATTTTATGTACTCTTTCAAAGAACCAACTCTTCGATTCATTAATTCTTTGCATTGTTTTCTTAGTTTCAACTGCATTAATTTCTGCTCTGATCTTTGTAATTTCCTCCCTTCTTTGGGATTTGGACTTGACTTGCTCTTGTTTTTCTAGAAGTTTGAGGTGCATCATTAGGTTGTTTATGTGTGTTCTTTCTATTTTTCTGATGTGGGAGTTTAGTGCTATAAATTTCTCTCTTAGTACTGTTTTGGTTAGTGCTATAAATTTCTCTCTTAGTACTGTTTTCATTGTGTCCCACCGGTTCTGGTAATTTGTATTTGCATTTTTATTCAATTGTAGATATTGTTTAATTTCTTCTTTAATTTCTTCTCTGACCCATTGGTTGTTTAGGAGAGTATTATTTAATTTCCATGTGTTTATGGGGTTCTTGCAGGATTTTTTGTCATTAATTTCCAATTTTATTGCACTATGGTCAGATAATATGCATGGAATTATATCAGTTCCTTTGCATTTATTTAAGCATGTTTTGTGGACTAGTATATGATCTATTTTAGAGAGTGACCCATGTGCAGCTGAGAAGAATGTGTATTCTGATGTCAATGGGTGGAGCATTCGGTACACATCTACTAGGTTCATTTGTTCACAAGTTTGATTCAGTTCTGTTATTTCTTTGCTGATCTTTTGTTTGGTTGATTTGGTTGATCTATCTCTCTGTGACAGTGGGATGTTAAGGTCCCCAGTCATAACTGTATTATTATTTGGTTTTTCATGTCTATTAAGATTTCTCTTACAGCCGGGTGTGGTGGTGCATGCCTTTAATCCCAGCACTTGGGAGGCTGAGGTAGGAGGAGCATTGTGAGTTCGAGGCCGGTTTGGGCTACAACGCGAGTGCAAGAGCGGCTTGAGCTACATAATGTGACCATGCCTCAAAAAACTAGGGCCGGGAGGTTGGCTCAGTGGCTTAAGCGCCTGCCCTGGCAGGTGCAAAATTGTGAGTTTGAATTCTTGTACTGCAAAAAAAAAAAAAAAAAAAGATTTCTCTTACATAGTTGGGTGCTCCCATATTCGGTGTATATATTTATGATTGTAATCTCTTCCTCTTGAAGTTTTCCCCTAACAAGTATGTAGTGACCTTCTTTATCTCTTTTGATCAATCTCTGTTTGAAGTTCACATTGTATGCAAACATAATAGCTATCCCTGCTTTTTTATGGGTTCCTGTTGCATGGAGTATTGTGTTCCAGCCTTTAATTTTTAGTCTGTGAGCTTCCTTTTGAGTTAAATGTGTTTCTTGTACACAGCATATTGTTGGATTTTGTTTCTTAACCCACACTGCCAGTCTGTTTCTTTTTATTGGTGAGTTGAGACCATTTATATTGATTGATATAACTGATACGTACTGGCTCATCCCTGTCATGATATCTTTCTGTTGCTGGTTTTCTACATTTTCTGCTTGTTTGCCCCGCTTAGTGGTTTCCTTTTGTTGTTGTTCTTAAGATTATAGCTATCTTTATCTCTTTCTAGAGTGTGTTTCAGTACTCTTTGTAGTGTTGGTTTGATGGCCATAAATTTCTTCTTTGTCATGGAAGTATCATATTTCTCCATCAATTTTTAAGGATAGTTTTGCAGGATACATCAATCTGGGTTGAAAGGTGTTTTCTTTCAGGATTTGAAATACTTCACTCCATGTTCTTCTTGACTTGAAGGTTTGTATTGAGAAGTCTGCCATGATTCTGATAGGCTTTCCTTCATAGGTGATCTGTTTCTTTTCTCTGGCAGCTCTTAGTATTTTGTTCTTGTGCTGTATTTCTGATACCCTAATTATTGTATGTCTGGGTGAAGATTTATTTCAGTTATGGTTAACTGGGGTTCTGTATGCCTCACTTACCTGTATATCAGATTCTGTTCCCATGTTTGGAAATTTTTCTGCTATTTCTGCAAACAGTCTTCGCAGGTCATTAGTATTGACCCCTGTTTTTTCATTTATGCCTATTAATCTTATGCTATTTCTCTTGGCATCATCTTGCAGCTGTTGAATTCTTTCCTGGATCCTTGTTTTTTTTTTTTAATTTTTTTTATTTAAGCGAAGAAAAAAAAGGAAAAAGACATATATAACAAAGACAACAAGCAAAAGAGACAAACAAATGACTAGAGTAAATACACAACAGTAACATTGCAGGTTTACAAAACCGGATGATAGAAACTTGACAATGGTTGCAATATTGTCTATTGTTATCTTTAAAATGGTTATTTACATTAACAGATATAGACATGTAAAATTGATCTAATCATATGAGTATTAATTGTTCTTTCTCAATAACGAATACATTCAGCAGTGTATTCATTTTAGTTATCTTACATATACATATATACAGGTTTATATCTTTTCCTCTTTCCTTTTCTCTTTCCACCTTTTCCCTTCCCAATTACTTTTGCTCTTTGAGCAGGTTTTACCCTTACATAGTATTTATTATAGATTTTGAATCATATATACTTTTCCATTTCTTACACTAGGGAGACAATACGGTATTTACACATGTGGTTTGATTTATCTCACTTATGAGTATGGTCTCAAGTCATGACCATTTACTTACAAAAGTCTCAATGCAATCTTTCTTAAGAGCTGAGTAGTACTCCACTGTATAAAAATAACACATCTTTTTTATCCATTCCTTGATTGATGGGCACTTGGGCTGTTTCCAAGATCTGGCTATTACAAATTGGGTTGCTATAAACATGGGTGCACAGATATCACTGTGGTATGATGTTTTCAATTCTTCTGGGAAAATGTTCAGAAGAGGGATAGCTGGGTTGAATGGGATCTCTACTCCTAGCTTCTTGAGGAATCTCCACACTGACTTCCACAGTGGCTGCACCAGTCTACACTCCCACCAACAGTGGAGAAGTGTTCCTTTTTCCCCACAGCCCCTCCAGCATTTGTTGTTGCTTGATTTTTTAATCTTGGCCATTCTTTCTGGAGTGAGATGGAATCTCAGTGTTGTTTTAATTTGCATTTCCCGAATGACCATTGATGTTGAACATTTTTTCATATATTTATTTGCCATTTGTATTTCTTTCTCTGAGAAGTGTGTATTCATCTCAGATG
>RJWM01047390.1:0-11929 GCA_004363535.1 Dasyprocta punctata | reverse complement strand
CAATGTAGAAGTCTTTTACTTCTTTCATTAGGTTGATTCTTATGTATTTCATTTTTTAGATGCTATTGTGAAAGGTATTATTTCCCTAATTCCTCTCTTAGTGAGTTTGTTATTCATGCCCTGGAAAGCTATTAATTTTTGAGTGTTGGCTTTGTATCTATCTATGCTACTGAATTTGGTTATTAAAACTAGAAGTCTTTTGATGGAGTTTTTGAGGTCTTCTCTGTAGTGTATCATGTCATCTGCAGATAATGATAACTTCTTCCTTTTCTTTCTCTTGTCTAGTTGCTTTGGCTAATGTTTTCAGAACTATATGGAATAAGAGTGGAGACAATGGACATTCTTGTCTTGCTCCTGATTTTAGAGTGAAAGCATGCCATTTTTGTCTGTTTAGTATGCTGTTGGCTGTTGGTTTGTCAAAGATGGCTTTTATTAGATTGAAATAAAGACCATCTATTCCAATTTTATGTAGAGTTTTTATCATGAATGGGTGTTAGACTTCGTGAATTTTTTTTTGCATCTGTTGAGATGATCGTATGGTTTTTGCCCTTGGCTCTGTTAATATGGTGTATTAATTTATTGATTTACATATGTTGAGCCAGCCCTGTATCCCTGGGATGGATCCTACCTGGTAGGGTGTAAACCTTCTTGATGATTTGCTGCATTCTGTTTGTCAGGATCTTACTGATGATTTTTGCATCTATGTTTATTAGGAATTTTAGCCTGTAGTTCTCTTTCTTGGTTGAGTCCTTCTCTAGTTTTGTTATCAGAGTATGCTTGCTTCCAGGAATGAATTTGGGAGTATTGCTTCATTTACAATTTCATTGAAGAGTTTGAGAAGTAGTGACATTAGGTCTTCCCTAAATTTCTTATAGAATTCAGCAGTGAATTTGTCAAGACCTGGGACTTCCTTTGTTGGTAGTTTTTTAATTACATCTTCAATTTCATTGACTGATATTGGTTTATTTAGAATTTTTGTATCTTCTTGATTCAGCTTTGGTAATTCATATGCATCTAGGAATCTGTCCATTTCTTCTCCATTTTTCATCTTGTTAGAATACAGATTCTCAAAGTAGGTGTACATGATCTTTTAGGATTCTGAAGGATCTGTTGTGATTTCACCCTTTTCATTCCTAATTGCGTGGATCCAAGTCCTTTCTTTCTTTCTTTTTTTTCTTTTTCTTTTCTTTTTTTTTTGATAAGTTTGGCAAAGGGTTTGTCAATTTTAATCTTTTAAAGAGCAAGCTCTTTGATTCATTGATTCTTTGTATTGTTTTCTTAGTCTCCATTGAATTAATTTCTGCCCTGATCTTACTAATTTCCTCGCTCATACAAGCTTTGGGATTGGCTTGCTCTTTTTTTTTCCTGGAAGTTTGAGGTTCAACATTAAGCTGTCTGTTTGAGCTCACTCTGTTTTCCTGATGGTGGGATTTCACCGCTATAAATTTCCCTCATAGAACTGCTTTCATTGCATCCCAGAGTTTTTGTATGTTGTATTGGCATTATTGTTTAATTGTAGAAACTGTTTAATTTCTTCTTTAATTTTATCTGTGATCCATTGGTTGTTCAGGAGGGTGTTATTTAACTTCCAAATGTTTATGAAGTTCTTGTGGTTTCATTTGCCATTCATTTCCGATTTCACTGCACTATGGTCTGATAGTATGCATGGGATAATTTCAATTCTTTCACATTTACTTAAGCATATTCCATGGGCTAGTATGGTTTATTTTGGAAAACATCCTGCATGCAGCTGAGAAGAATGTGTATTTTGATATTGTGGGGTGGGATACCCTGTAGATGTCTACAAAGTTCATATGTTCAAAAGTTTGGTTCAGTTCTCTTATTTCATTTTTGATTTTCTTTGTCTGATTGATCTATTTGTGACAGTGGGTTATTGAAGTCTCCCATTACAATTGTATTAGTGCTTATTTGATTTTTCATGTCTGTTAATGTTTGTTTTATATAATTGGATGCACTGGTATTCAGAGCATATATATTTATGATTGTTATCCCTTCTTCTTGGATTGTTACCTTTACAAGGATGTAGTACCTTCTTTGTCTCTCTTAATCAGTCTTGGCTTGAAATCTACTTTGTCTGTAAGTAGAATAGCTACCTCTATATATGTTTTTTAAGGTTCCTGTCTCATGGAGTATTACTTTCCACTCTTTGATGTTCAGTCTCTGAATTTATTTTTTAATTAAATGTGTTTCTTGTAAGCAGAAAATTGTTGGATTTTTTTTTTTGTACCAGGAATTGAACTCATGACCTCACACTTGCCAGGAAGGCGCTGTGCCACTGAACCAGATCTCTGGCCCTGGATTTTGTTTCTTGGCCATTTTTCCAGACTGTTTCTTTTGATTGGTTAATTGAGACCATTAGTTCTTTTCATTAGTGTTGATGGTTATAACTGATACGTACTGACTTATCCTTGTCATGTTATTTTCCTGTTGTTTTCTCCCCTTTCCCCCCCTCCCCCCCATTTAGTTGTTTGCCTTGCCTGATGAGGGGCAGTTTATGAAGTTATCATCCTTGTTATCTTTTTCTAGAATGTCCTTCAGAACATTTTGAAGCTCTGGTTTTGTGTTTATGAATTTCCTCAGGTTGCCAATCTTGGTTGGAGGCTGTTTTCTTACAGGGCTTGAAATACTTCACTCTAAGATCTTCTTGACTTGAGGGTTTGTGTTGAGAAGTCTGCCATGATTCTGATGGGCTTTCCTCTAATAGCTTTTAATATTCTCTTCTTGTGATGAATTTCTAGAATCTTGGCTAGTATATGCCTTGATGTAGGTTTTTTTTGTTTTGTTTTGTTTTGTTTTGTTTTGTATCATGGCTAATTGGGTTCTATATGCCTCACTTATCTGCAAGTCAAATTCTTTTTACCTCCCAGGGAAGTTTTCTGCCATGACGTTTGTGAATATGTTTTTTATGTCATTTGCACCTTCTCCTGTTTGTTTATTGACTCTGATCAATATTATGTTATTCTTCTTTGCATCATCTCACAATTGCTGGATTGATTTCCTGTGGTCCCTTGCTATTTTAAAGAAATCTTTCTCTTCATGATTGCTTACCACAATCCTGTCTTCAGTATCTGAGATTCTGTCCTCACATTTGCTCATTCTGCTGTGTATACATACTTTCAAAGGAATTTTTAATCTCCTGGATATTGGTTTGAGTCTGTTCTATGGATTCCATTTCTTTCCTGTTTTGGACATTTATGATTTCCATCATTTTCCTAAGCTGCTCTATTTTTTAAAATTTGTACTTGCCTTAGAGTCACTAGGTATGTCTTTCATTATGGTCATCATGTCTGTCTGTAGTTACCTGAGAAATCATTTCTTATTTCACTTTTTCTAGAACCTCATTCATATACTTTGTTACTTCCACTGTTACCACTTCAGAGTCCAAGTGAGTGGCTTTTGGATTGTTGTAGCCCTTGCTTTGTTCTTTTTGACTTATTTCATGAGCTTATTCTTCAGTGGTGTGTGTAAGGGAGAAGTTATCAAGATTCTGCAGATCTGGACATGCCTATTATCTTCTTGCTTGAACAATAGTTTGGAAATATTTTTTTCAGAATTTTGGAAAAGTGCTTTTTCACTGGAAAACCACTAGTGCTATAAAGAAACATAAAGCCATTTAAAAACAATAAAGTCATTTTAAATTCACTATTTTTTCCTCCCCTAGAAGCTCTCAGAATCCTCTTTAGCCTCAGCTTCCCTAACTTCATAATGGTTGGATCCTCCCAGACTCAGCACAGTGGGTTCTTGGGAGGTGCTGATCTTTCTCTTCCTGGAATCCATGCTGCTTGTGCCGCTTACCGGAAGGCTGGCTAGTTTTTCTTCTCTGTTCTGTGTGTATTTAAAAAATATTATTTGTGTTTCATGATTGCCATGTTTTCCTTATTTCTTTGAGGGCATTAGTGGTAAGGTATTTTAGATTTTTTATTTGTTTCTGATATTTATGGTATATGCTTATTCTTATTATCATGGTATCTTCTTTTGATTATATAGTGCCATAACACAAACCACTCTAGGTTCCAGTTGCTTAAAAAACCAAAGATTATTTATTTGCTGATAATTTTATGATGTGGGCAGAGTTCCACAAAGTGATGGCATGAATTCCCGCACATCTGCCGGGGAGATGAGTCGGCACAGCTAGGGTGATTTCATGCCCACATCTGGAATGGCTTGGGGCTGGCTGGGCATTTTTCCACGTGGCCCCTCATCATTGACTACTTGGAGTGTGTATCATGACACAGTTCTTCCAGCCTGGCCCAGGAGTGAGCAGAGTCATTTGTGTCCTGTATGGGTTAAAGCCTGTCACAGACAATTGCAGAGTCTGTGTGGGAAGGAAAACAGATTCAATTCCTTGATAGAAAGAAAAGGAAAGAATTTGTGTGCATGTTTACTCAACCACAATGTCTTTTGTTGTTGTTATTGTTATTGTTTTGAGACAGGGTCTCACTTTTTCAGAGAAAAAATAAAACAAAATTTCAAAACAAGATAATAGGAAAGTAACAATAATTAGTACACTGCACATGGTTATCTTTTTTATTTTAAAGAGAAAAAAACAGAAAAATCAAGAAGCAAACAAACAAAAACAACAGAAAAGCAAAATGACAACAACAACAACAATGACAACAAGAAACAATGGCGATACAGGATTTCAGAACAAGATGATAGGAATTTAACAACGGTTGCTATAATGCACATTGGTATCCTCAAAGTAATTGCTCAGGTTATCAGATACAGGCATGCAAGATTGATCAAACAATATAATTTCCCTTTGAGCAGTTTCTTTCCCTTTTACTGTTTACTATAACTTTTGGATCTTACTTACTCTTTCAGTTTCTTACAATAGTGAGACAATATGGTGTTTACACATGCAAGTCTGATTTATTTCACTTATAAGTATGGTTTCCAGTTGCATCCATTTACCTATAAAAGCCTTGAGTTGATTGTTCTTTATGGATGAGTAGTACTGTCTTATATAAAAATACCACATGTTTTTTATCCATTCCTCAGTTGACAGGCTTTTGGGTTGTTTCCAAGATTCAGTTATTACAAATTGTGCTGCTATAAACATAAGTGCACATATGTCGCTGTGGTATGATGTTCTCAGTTCTTCTGGGAAAATACCCAGAAGGGGAATAGCTGGGTAGAATGGAACCTCTAATCCTAGTTTTTCGAGGAATCTCTATACTAATTTCCACAGTAGTTGTACCAGTCTACACTCCCACCAACAATGAAGAAGAGTTTGTTTTTCTCCATAGCCCCACCAGCATTTGTTATTGGTTAATTTCTTGATGTTAGCCATTCTTTCTGTAGTGAGATGCTATCTCATTATTGTTTTGACTTGCATTTCTCCAATGACTAATGTTGTTGAACATTTTTTCATATATTTGCCATTTATATCTCTTCATCTAAGAATTGTGTATTCATCTCAGATACCCAGTTTTGGATTGGGTCTTTAAATTGGGGGGGAGCCTGGGTTTTTTCAATTCTTTATATGTTCTACATAAAAGTCCTTTGTCTGAGGGATGGTGGGCAAAAATTTTTTCCCAATCTGTGAGTTTTCTTTTCATTCTGTTGGTGATTTCTTTCAATGTGTAAAAACTTTTTAATAAAATGAGACCTCAGTTGTTGATTGAAGTACTTCCCATGCAGTTTGTTTTTTATTCATGAACTCTCAGCCTACCCCTACATCCTCGAGCTTTTTACCTACTTCATCTTCCAGTACATTTAGTGTTTCTGTTTTAATATTTAGATCTTTGATCCATTTTGACTTTAGTTTAGTGCATGATGATAGGCATGGGTCTAGTTTAAGTCTTCATCATGTAGAAAGCCAGCTTTTCCAATACCACCTATTAGTCTATCTTTCTTCCAATGAACATGTTTGACCCCTTTGTCAAAGATAAGGTGACTGAGTGTGTTTGTAATTTTGTCTTTATCTTCTGTTCTGTTCCATTGATCTTTATGCTGCTTTTATTATAGTAGCTTTGTAGCATAGTTTCAAGTCAGAGATTGTGGTGCCTCCTGCCTTGCCATTATTGCCCAGGATTACCTTTGCTATTCTAGGTCTCTTCTGTTTCTAAATGAATTTTAGGAATGTTTTCTCTAGATTTGTGAGGTATGCTAATGGTGATTTGATCAGGATTGCATTAAATCTGTATAGCAGTTTTGGGAGTATGGCCATTTTCACAATGTTGGTTTTCCCTACCCATGAGCAAGGGGTATCTTTCCATTTTCATTTTTGTTTTGTTTTGTGTTTTTGGTACTGGGGATCGAACTCATGACCTTGTGCTTACCAAGCAACCACTTGAACTGCTGAGTTAAATCCCCAGTCCTATCTTTCCCTTTTCTAAATTCCTCAATTTCTTTTTTCAGAGTACTGTAATTTTCAATGCATAAATCTTTTGCTTATGTTAGATTGATTCCTAAGTATTACTTTTTTTTTTGATGCTATTGTTAAGGGTGTGGTTTCCCTAATTTCTCTCTTAGTGAGTTTGTTGTTTGTGTACAGGAATGCTATTGATTTTGCATTCAGCTACACTGCTGAATTTGATTATTAAGTCTAGAAGTCTTTTGGTGGAGATTTTGGGGTTTTCTGTGTAGCGTTTCATGTCATCTGCAAATAATAATAATTTAACTTCTCTCTTTCCTGTCCTTATTTCTTTTATTTCCCTCTCTTGTCTAATTGCTCTGGCTAATGTTAACAGAACTATATTGAATAGGAGTGGTGATAGTGAACAACCTTGTCTTATTCCTGATTTTAAAGTGAAAGCTTTCCATTTCTGACCATTTAGTATGATGTTGGCTTTGGTTTGTCATAGAGGACTTTTATCAGATTGAAATAAAGACCATCTATTCCAATTTTATGTAAGATTTTTATCCTGGATGAGTGTTGGACTTTATCAGAAACTTTTTCTGCATCTATTGAAATGATCATGTGATTTTTGTCTTTTGCTCTGTTAATATGTTGTGTTGTATTTATTGATTTGCGTATGTTGAACCATCCCTGTATTCCTGGGATGAATCCCACTTGGTTGTGATGTATAACCTTCTTGATGATTTGCTGCATCCTGTTTGATAGTATTTTATTGAGAATTTTTGCATCTATGTTCAGTAGAGATTGGCCTGTAATTTTCTCTTTTGGTTGAGTGTTTCTCTGGTTTTGGTATCAGGGTAATATTTGCCTCCCAGAATGAATTAGGAAGAATTGCTTCCCTTTCAGTTTCATTAAAGAGTTTCAGGCGTTTTGGTATTAAATCTTCTCTAATTTTCTTGTAGAATTGAGCTGTGAATACATCAGGACCTGGGGTTTTTTTTTTTTTTTTTGGATAAGTTTTTAATTATGTTTTCAATTTCATTAACTGATATTGGGTTATCAGAAGTTCTTTTTGTTAGTTTGTTTTGTTGGTACCAGGGATCAAACTCACAACCTCACGCCTGCCAAGCAGGTGCTTAAGCCATTGAGCCAAACCCCTGGCCCTATTTTTTTGAGGCAGGATCACACTGTGTAGCTCAGGCCAGCCTTGCGCTCACGTTGTAGCCCAAGCCGGCCTCGAACTCACAACACTCCACCTACCTCAGCCTCCCAAGTGCTGGGATTAAAGGTGTGCGCCACCATGCCCGGCTATTATTCAGAAGTTTTATGTCTTCTTGATCCAGCTTTGGTAATTCATATGTTTCTAGGAATCTGTCCATTTTTTCTGGTCTTTTTTTTTTATTTTGTACTGGGACTTTAACACATGACCTTGTGCTTGCTAGGCAGGCATTTATGCCACTGAGCTATATCCCAAGTCCTCTTCTGTGTTTTCGATCCTATGAGAGTAAAGGTTTTCAAAGTAGGTATTGACCATCTTCTGTATTTCCACAGGATCTGTAGTGATTTTTACCCTTTTCATTCCTTATTGCATGAATTTGAATTTTTTCTTTCCTTTTTTTGATAAGAGTGGCTAGGAGTTTATCAATTCTACTTATTCTTTTAAAGAATGAACTCTTTGATTCTTTAATCTGTCATATTGCTTTCTTAGTTTCAATTGTATTAATTTCTGCTCTGATCTTTATAATTTCCTGTCATTTTTAGGCTTTGGTCTTGACTTGTTCTTGTTTTTCTAGAAGTCTGAGATGCAGCATTAGGTTGTTTGTTTGTGTGCATTCTGTTTTCCTGATACGAGAATTCACCACTATAAATTTCCCTCTGAGGACTGCTTTCATTGCATCCTACAGGTTCCAGTAAGTTGTATTTGCATCTTCATTTGACTGTATATATTATTTAATTTCTTCTTTAATTTCATCTGTGACCTATTGGTCATTCAGTAGTGTGCTATTTAATTTCCATGTGTTTATGGAGCTTTCGTGGTTTCTTTTGTCATTCATTTCCAATTTCATTGCATTATGATCAGATAATATACATGGGATAATTTCAATTCCTTTGCATTTACTTAAGCATGTTCTACAGCTAATACGTGGTCTATTCTAGAGAACGTCCCATGTGCAGCTGAGAAGAATGTGTATTCTAATGCTGTGGGTGGAATACTCTGTGCACATCTACTAACTCAATTTATTCACAAGTTTGATTCAGTTCTGCTATATCTTTGATGATTTTTTTGTCTAGTTGATCTGTCTCTTTGTGACAATGGGGTGTTAAGGTCCCCCATTATAATTGTATTATTACTTATCTGGTTTTTCATGTCTATTAATATTTGTCTTACATAGGTGGATACTCCCGTATTTGGTGCTTATTTATTTATTTATTTATTGGTACTGGGGATCAAACTCACAATCTTGTGCCTGCCAGGCAGGTGCTTAGGCCACTGAGCTAAAACCAAGGCTGCATATATATTTATGATTGTCATCTCTTCCTCTGGAAATTTTCCCCTAACAAATATGTAGTGACCTTTTTTATCGCTTTTGATCATTCTTGGTTTTGAAATTCACATTTTATATGAACAGAATACTTACCTGTCTTAGTTACTTTTCCCTTGTTGCTAAGACAAAACACCTGACACCCAAAACTAGGGAAGGAAAGGTTTACTTATCTTACAGTTGTTGGAGGTTTCAATCCATAATCAGCTGGCTTCAAGGCAGGGTGGCATGGCACTGGGGCAACACTTCAAGGCAGCAGCTGAGCAAAAGTAGCCAGAGTAAAACGGGGTAGGGCAAGCCTCTTTTTCTCCCTTATATTGTATACAGGCCACCCCCTACTTCAGGCAGGTGTAGCATTCACAAATCTCCTTGCCTTCCTTTGCACAGGATGAGGACATTTACAAAGTAAGAACCGTGGCTCCCTGCTAAAATTCTGACTTTCTCAAACTGACACAATGAACAAGTATCTGCTTGTGCTCTACACCCAGGATGTAGAACTGCTGAGTTACTTAATTAAGCTTCTAGACTTCTCCAGTTGACACAACATATAAACCATAACACTACCCCTGCTTTTTATTTGGATTCCTGTCACATGGAGCATTGTTTTACATCCTTTGACTTTCAGTCTACCAGGTTTTTTTGAGTTAAATGTGTTTCTTGTATACAGCATATTGTTGGATTTTTGGTTTTTGATCAACTCTTCCAGTCTGTTTCTTTTGATTGGTGAACTGAAACCATTTATGTTAATGATTATAATTGATATGTATTGGCTCATCTTGGTCATGTTATCTTTCTGATGTTGGTTCCTTACTTTACTCCTCTGTTTAATTGCTTGTCCTGCTTGTTGGTTTATTTCTTTCACTGTTCTTGGAATTGTGGTTATTTTTATCTCTTTCTAGAATGTCTTTCAGTACTCATTGTATAGTTGGTTGGGTGGTCATAAAGTTCTTCAGTTATTCTTTGTCATGTAAGTATCTTATTTCTCCAATGATTTTGAAAGATAGTTTTGCAGGGTATATTAATTTGTGTTGGAATTTTTTTATTTTGGGGGGGCACTGGGGCTCGAACTCACTACCTGTCAGGCAGGTGCATAAGCTGCTGAACCAAACTCCCGGCCCTAGTTTTTTGAGACAAGGTCGTGCTATGTAGTTCAGGCTGGCCTCACTTAGCTTGTAGCACAAGCTGGTCTTGAACTCACAACGCTCCACCTACCTCAGTCTCCTGAGTGCTGGGATTAAAGGTGTGCACCACCACGCCTGGCTCTGGAAGTTGTTTTCTTTAAGTACTTGAAATACTTCATGCTTTTCTTGACTTGATGGTTTGTGTTGAGAATTCTGTCATGATTCTGATAGATTTTCCTTTATAGGTAATCTGTTTCTTTTCTTCAGCTGCTTTCAATATTCTGTTCTTATGCTCAATTTCTGTGATCTTAATTATTATATGTCGAGGTGTAAATTTATTTTGGTTGTGGCTAACTGAAGATTATATGCCTTACTTATATTGATGCCAGGTTCTTTCCCATGTTTGGTAAATTTTCTGCTATTACTTCTGCAAATAGTCTTTTTATGTCATTTGTGTTGTCTCCCTTTTCACTGACACCTATCAGCATCATATTATTTCTCTTTGCATTATCTTGCAGATGTTGAATTGTTATTTCCTGATTCCTTGTTATTTTAAAGAGATCTTTCCTTTCATGATCACTAGCGACAATCCTATCTTCAAGGTCTGAGAGGCTGTCTTCAATTTCATATATGTGATTTTCCCAGTTTTCAATGGAATTTTTAATTTTCTGGATATTTCCTTGAATTTGTTTCATGTAGTCTAATTGTTTCCTGTATTGTTCATTCAAAGTTTCCATCATTTTCCTATGCTTCTCTATTTTTTTTTAATCTACATCTTTGGATATACTCACCAAGTCTTTCATTATGATTATCATTTCTGCTTTTACCTGAAGGATTATTTCTGATTAGATTTCCTTTCCACCTTCCTGGAGTTGTTTCTTTACTTCCATTGCTATCATTTCAGAAATTTCAGGTACATGATTTCCAATTTAATCCATGTGTATATCTTCTGTACTTGATCTGGATGGGCTGGAAGTTCGATATTGCATTTTGTTTTCTTTCTTTCTTTCTTTCTTTCTTTCTTTCTTTCTTTCTTTCTTTCTTTTTTCTGTTACCACAGATCGAACTCATAACCTCATGCCAACCAGGCAGGCACTTATGCCACTGAGCTAAATCCCTAGCCCTATTTTTTGAGACAGGGTCTCACTATTCACTTCAGGATGGCTTTGGACTCACTTTGTAGCCCAGGATGGTCTTGAACTCACAGCAATCCTCCTGCCTCAGCCTTCCACATGCTGGGAGATTTTGTTCTTCAATTTTGGCATTTTCCTGTGTTCCTTCAAATCAGACAGATGTCAAGTCCTAGTTACTTCCTGCTCTGGCAGCCCATCTAGCATCAGGCCTCACTGAGGGTTGTCAATGACTGTGGGTCTCTGGGCCCAGACTCCCAGTCCCTGTGGGCTTCAGAGATGGTTCCCAGGTGTGGGCAGCTCACTGGGGGTGGACTCCCAGTCCCCATGGACCTCAGTAAGAGTTCCTGGATGGCTGTGGGTCACTGGGTACAGACTCTTGTCCCCCGAAGTCCTCAAAGATGGTTCCCGGGTGTGGGCGAGTCATTAGGTGCAGAATCCCAATGGCCACTTTCCTCACTGAGGGTTCCCAGATGACTGCAGGTTGCTGGTCACAGACTCCCAGTCCCCACAGACCTCAGAGATGGTTCCCAGGTGTGGGCAGGTCACTGCATACAGCTTTCCAGTCCCTGTGGGCCTTGCTGTGGGTTCCTAGATGACTGAGTATATTGCTACCTTCAAAATAATTACTCAGAGTGCAAGATATAGGCATGAAATATTGTCTAAATGATATTAGCACAAACTTTTCTTTTCAAGGAACTAAGAGAAAGTAGCAGCATAACTATCTTAACTATCCTTTTCCCTTCCTTTTGGTCTTTTCCCCCATCACAATTTCTTTTTCCTTTTGAACAGTCTCTTCCCAATTCACAA
>RJWM01047389.1:0-11930 GCA_004363535.1 Dasyprocta punctata | reverse complement strand
GCTATTTTTACAATTACTGCAATTATTTAGATTCACACCACTAGATTAAGTACCTCATTCTGTATTATTCCCAGTGGCTTGGCTTCTGTGATTGAAACTAAACTAATAGAGAAGATAATTTTGCAAGTCATGACTTGGAAAGAAAATTTTTATTTTATTTTCAGAAGTACAGGATTTTGTCTTCCTAGGCAAAGAGAATTTAAGACCATAATAGGTACACACCTGCTCAATACCTGGGATTTCTCTGGAGAGGCCACAAGGACAGGCCATGCTTTGATATCCTCGCTGGGAGAAGGGGTGAAGGGAAAATTCCCTGCCTGACCTCTCTTGTCTCCTGCTTCCTAATGATCAAAGTCCTCCACATGGACAGCTGGTGTTCTGTACTCCCAAGTGTCATCACTGGGCTCCTTTCACCAGCTGCTCCCAGTGCCAGACCCCATACGAAGTGTGGCAATGGCAGAAATTTCAGAAATTCCCTTCATGCCACTGAATCGTGGAAGCCAAAGGTGAGGAAGCAGGAACATCTTGAACTTGTGACCAGTTAGCCTCAGTTGCAGTGGGGCTGCGTTTCAGAAGTTAAAGGCAGTCGAGGGCCTGTGAGGGGTCAGGGAGACACAGATCAGTACAAGAAATAAGACAAAGAAAGACAGCTAAGGCCTGTGCCTCTGCTGAACAGCCTGGGGCAAGCCCTGTGAGCAGTTGCCCTTTCTGTACCAGAAACAATGTAAAGAAGTAGGAAAATGTCCAGGTAGCTCATGCTTAATGAAAAACACTAAAATTCATCAATAAAAGCCAAGATCAAGGCAGGGATTTCCACTGCGATTATTTAACATGTTTCTGCAGGAACTAGTCAGCATATGTTTAAAAGACAAAGAAATTATCAGTATAAAAAAATGGAAAAGATCGCATAATATAATTGTATTTTGGAAACTGTAGTAGAACTATTACACTATCACAAACAAAAATTTCAGGAAGATTTAGATATGTGATAAAGAAATAGAAACCTTTGTCTTTTCTATAATCAAACAAAAAGTTGTGAATTGAAACTGCTATTAAAAATGGGCAAAAGAAGTAGAAAGAAAACTTTTAAAAGAATAAATGGAAATAAGACACATTATGTGATCTAGATAAGAAGATCCAACATCACAAGTTTCCCAACTCTAATTTAATTGAAAAACATTATGATTTTGATGAAAATTAAAAATAGGTTTTTTAAACTAGAAATTGACATTCAAAGTTTTTTTTTCCACTTGGAAAAGAAAAGCAAAAATGGATAAATTGTGAAAATACATAGCAATATAGGGAACTAGCACTGCTAAATATTAAATTCCATTGTAAAACTAAGTGAAAACAATGTCATATACTGGGTTCATGAACAAAAGAAACCATTTTAAAAGTTCAAAAATAAATTTAAGTGTATATGAGAATTTACCATATGGTAAGGGTTGAGTCATAAATTAGTGTAGAAAAGATTTGTAATTCAATAAAATTAGGGAAACTGAACACCTCACACTGAAACAGCACTACTTGGATCAAAAATTTAAATGTGAAAAGAAAAATTAAACATGAAATTGAAACTGTGAAAATACTGGAAGAACCTGTCCTGTCCCTTGATGGTCTTGGCCTGGAGAAGGCCTCCGAAGACAGCGGACTTACACAGAGACACAGAACGGCTGCCACGGGTCCAAGAGAGGACGAAGCCTGTGTACTTTGTGCTCAGAGATGCTACAGGACCAGACTGAAGCCAGACTCCCATCTGGACAATATTGTCTGTTCCCTCGCCCCATCCTGCCCTTCTCTCCCTCTCCTGAGAACACTTCCTTAAAAACTCACTCGGCAAGCATCTTCTTCCTGGGATACATTTCCCAGGTGCCAGACCTAAACCACTGCTGAATTTATTGTCTGGTAGAAAATGTATTTAAAACAAAAGTTAAAATAAAATAAAACCTATGTTCTGAGCCCTCGTTACAGGTTAGTTTTACTACTCAGCACATCATGGTTATTTATTTTATTCTTGGAGAACCCACTTAAGCCTTGTGAATTCACTCATAAAAGCAAGCCAGTTAATTTTAAATGGCCCCCAAGCACAGTTCAAGTTCTGGTCCACAAAGCCTTATTAGCAGGATCAGCCACTGCTATGTGTGGAGAAACTCCAAAATAGTGAGGATCTTGTCAGGGCTGGGGACAGCATCATCAAGAGAAGGCTCTGTGATAAGATCGTACTCCCAAGACGAGTTATCTGCTCAATTTTCCCACCCAACTCCACAGCACTGGCTTTCTCAGCAAGATCACATTTGAAAGCTCTGAATGGAGAGGATTATCTTTGCAATGTGCCAGCCCTCAGCTTTGTGGAAAATTCAACTGTTTTCCCCTTTTCCCAGCAGAGACTGAACTTCCACTTGTCTACTTGTCCAAACCCTGTCAACAGCTGTCCGCTGGTCTACAAGCATCCTCCGTCCCTTAGTTACCTAGAAAGCACTATTCCTACTGACATTCAGCCACTTCAGTTGTCTTCTTGTGGTTTTTAAGGAAGAATACGTGTATTAGTTTTACTTGAACTGTTTGTGTCTTTCTGCTTCCTAAAAGTGGTACTACCTTCACCTTACCTCTATTTCTGACATTATTCTAAAAGTTTGTGTGCCACAATGAGGTATAAAACAAAAATAAGAAATACACAGAAAAGTTGGACCAAACTATTATTTGCGTATTTTCTGAATAAATACCAGAATGCATAATAGAATCGCTTCAAATTACAACTAATTGAATTCAAAATTATTTGGGAGGCAAGATGAATATATAATAACCATTTTCTTGTGTCATAGAAATAACAAAAGAAAATACAAAGAATTAGAAGCTTATCAACAGTAATTCCTACAGCAATAAACAAATATCCAAGAATAAACTTAAACTATGAGTGAGATCCTTAGAAAGAAAATTGTAAGTACTATAATATTAGACATTTGAATAAATGAAAAAGCGTTCCTCTTCTATAGATAAGAAAACTAAATATTGTTTTACAATTCCATTTATTTGAGTATTGCTTTATAGGTTCAATACAATTTCAATCAAAATTGAGGATGCTTGTAATGTCAGATAAGCAGGGCAAGGACGATCCTGCTGGGAGAAGATAGGGGTGCCAAGAATAAAAGGGAATGTGGGGCCACAGTGGGAGGTCTAGGGAGGAGCAGTCCAGCCTGCAGAGACCTGGAAGCCCCAGAGACCCAGAAGCCCTGAGACAAGATGGAGGGGCATAGTCAGGGAAGCAAATGACACACAGGCGTTGGAGGAGGGGAACGGGAGCAGACAGGAAATGGGGGTCACAAGGCTTAGGCCAGTATCAGGGTTTGACACTGAGCAAAGGATTTTATGCAAAAGAGGGACATACACTAAACTGCATTTTAATAGGGTCCATGTCCACTGCTGAATTGGAAATTGTCTGGTAAGCAGCAAGGATAGAATAAGGAAGATCAATTAAATACTATTGCGAAGTTAAAAAGTATTGACATAGACAAATAGAAAGGAGTAAAATTACCATAGGTAACTAAGCAAAAGACAGAGATAACCCTTAGAAGCTAAAAATACAAGAAAAGTAAGAGAAATATACTTCAACACGATAAAAGACATATGTGACAAATCCACAGCTGACGTCTACTTAATGGTGAAAATTTTCATGAAGATCAGAAACCAAACAAGGTTGCCTACTCTCTCCACCCTCCTCTAGTTAGTATGGTACAGGACGTTCTAGCTAGAGCATTAGGTAAGAGAAAGAAGCAAAAGACATCCAGCTGTGTGCATGGCACACACCTATCATCTCAGCTACTTGGGCATCTGAGGCAGAAAGATCGTTTGAGTCCAACAGTTCAAGGTCAGCCTGGGTAACATGGTGAGACCCGGGATCTTTGGAAAATTTAATTAATTTTTAAAAATTTAAGGCACTCAAAATGAAAAAGAAGTTAAATCATGCCTCTTTGCAGATGACATGATCATACATACAGAAAATCCAAAAATTCTGCCAGAAAAATGTAGAACTAAAAGTGGTGCAAACACACAATGGAATATTACTCAGCCATGTAACCACATGGATGGGACAAGCCATCATTAGGTGATGTGAAATAAGCCAGACACAGAAAACAAGCGCTACATGATTACACTCATGAGAAATACCAAAGATGATTATTAGAAGTTAAGTAGTAGCGTTGGTGTGTTAGTATGGTGGCTACTTTAAGGTAGGAGGGAGGAAGGGATGGGGTTAGACTGGTCACAGAAGTCACGGTAGGATACAAATAAGAAATCCTAGAGCGGGGTAGCTATATATATAACAATCATGAAATGATTGCTTAAAATGCACATTTCAAAAAACTAGAAGAAAGGCCCTTGAATGATTCTAGTGTAAAAAATGATAAATGTTTGAGAAGACAGATACTATGTGAACTTGATTTAAGCTACATGTAATGTACGGACTTATATCAAGCAAGGTGTGGTGGCACAAGCCTGTCATCTTGGGCACTGAGAAGCTGAGGAAGGAGGAGCAGAAGCTGAAACCCAGCCTGGGCAAACTAACAAAACCTTGTCTCAGAATAAATAATTTTATAAGGGGGTAGGGATGCAGCTCAGTAGTACAGTGCTTGCCTGGTGTCCAGTCCCTAAGACCACACAAAGTTACATAACACCACACTAATGTGTACACATTTTATGCTTTTATGTGTGAGTTTAAAAATAAATTTAAAAACAATATTAAACCTGAGGGACATAAACAACTTTTATCTTTTAAAAATTTATCTCTGTAAGAATACATAGTGACACATTTCATTTTCAATGAAATATGAATACATATGATGAACATCATTTAGTTATATATTCATGTTTACGATTAATGGTTTAACTTGAAATGGTGGTGCATTTATAATACTTACACCATCTAGTTTTCTGAAATATCCTAAAATGTTGTTAAAGAGCACTGCATAGATTTTTGCCTCTTTCTTCTTCTTTTGCACCAGGGATTGAACTCACAACCTCGCGCCTGCCAGATAGGTGCTTAAGCCACTGAGCCAAACTCCCAGCCCTAGTTTTTTGAGGCAGGGTCACACTGTGTAGCTCAGACCGGCCTTGCGCTCGCGTTGTAGCCCAAGCTGGCCTCAACCTCATAATGCTCCTCCTACCTCAGCCTCCCGAGTGCTAGGATTAAAGGCGTGCACCACCACACTCGACTTTTTTTCTTCTTTTGAAGCAGATCAATATAAGAGGCTAGATTGAAAACCTGTATCAGTCTTTAATATACTGCATATATTAATGGGATTAAATATGGATTTATAATATTATGTATATATTATGGATTGATTAAATCATTTTGATCATATAGTTGCCACTTCACCATTACTTACCATTTCTTTGTGGTAAAAACATTTAATATTTATTCTTTTGACAATTATTAATTTTTATCCTATTTATTTTTTTCTGCATTTGTTTTCCCTTTTTTGTCTCCCCCAGAATACCAAAGACTGCCTATAGGAATTAATAAGAGGCATACTTTCTGGAGATTATTTCTAAACAATAATAAAATGTGTTCAGGGTAGGTCAGAGAGGCTCCAAACAGAAGACAACTAACGTGCCTTCCTGGGGAGTGCGCGACCGGCGCGGACTCTAGGAAGAGAAAGAGATGGGCCTCTCGAGAACCCGCCCCACTGGGTCAGAGAGGCTCCAACGAGAAGACAGCTAGTCTGCTTGCTGGGGGACTGTGCGACCGCCATGGACTCCAGGAAGAGAAGCATGTGCCTCCTGTATGCCTACTGGTATGCGGGCTAAGAATCAAGGACAACACACACACACACACACACACACACACACACACCTGTAAGCAACCTGCTGATTTGGAGGTCTGGCTAAATTGATAGCAGCTAAGGTACATAATGCAACTAAATGCTAGTATTGTTTCGTTGATTTTGCAGGCCTAGGGCTGGCAGCCTGAGCATCTCTTTGGAAGATGACAGTATGCAATGTAGCAAATATGGGGGACTCTCTTCTGTCTTGTCTTCCAGGCCCAATATTGTTCTCGTTGTTTTGCTTTATTCTGATTAATTCTTTTTGCTTTATTTTATATTCTTATTGGTTTTATTGTGTTTTGTTTTTGGTTTAATTTTACTATACCTGTTGGAATAATCAACTATTCTGAAAATAACAAGATATACTATAGTAGCTATTGCTTTCATAGTAACTTTCTTTGAAGTTCTGTACCAGTTCTACTGCTTTGTTTCGATTAACTTTGTTCTGTTATGGTTTGTTGGATTTTACTATCTTTAAAACAAAAAGTAAAGTAAAATAAAATAGAATGTGTTCAAAGTTGGTCTGCTTTTCATTGTTGGCATGCTCCCGCAATCCTAAAAAAATAATAGAGACAAAAGTTAGTGCTACTCCAAAATATTTTGTATACATCCTTAATAAATGCTATAGTTATGGCTGAGTTTTAATAATTTATCAATAACTTCAAATTAACACAAGTGTATACTTATTTCTACACAAAAATTTACCTCAGAAATTAATTCAAGAATTCTCAACTACACATTGCTTTCCCATGCAAGAGTAGATTCTGCTATATACATTTGTTTGGAGAGTCTTTTCATAAGGTTGACTGAAATGAAAATTTGTAAGCATAAATCTTTATTAGAAAACTAAACATAACAAATGAATTAAACTTTTAATTCAAGAAACTGGCAGCAATAGTAATTACTTAGAAAACAAAACATCAAAAATTAATAAAATGTAATTCTAAAAACTATAACAATTTTTAAATATTTCCTATAAATTAATAAGGACATAACAAAAGAAATAATTAAATGGACTGGTAATGGGAAAAGGCAAGAAATGTAAACATGTATTCTTTTTTTTTTTTTCCCCAAGACTGAGGGTTGAATCCTAGGACTTCACACTGAATTGCATCCCTAGCAATTTTTACAGAACTTTTGAGACAAGATCTTGTTAAGTTGCTAAGTCACACAGACTGGATCCAGACTCGAAATCCTCCCAGAGTTCTACCATAACAAGAGTGCCATCCACACATTTTGGCTACATAGGGTCATTTTGCATCAAGAAATTGCAAACTAAAATAAAAAGATAAAAATGTTTCCCACTAAATGGGCACAATTTACTACTGTTAGTATTCAGTGACTAAAATGCTGTGAAAAACTGGTCTCCGATGTACCGTTAATACTTGAATGGGGGAAGTTTTTCAGAAGTGAATTTGTCAACATTGCCCAACACTGAAAGTGTTGTAAGCCTACAATCTGATAATTCAATTCATAAGAATTTGTTTCATAGAAGGACTTGATGATACGTTCATAAACAGTTATACAAGAAGACTCATTGCATCATTTTTTATAATAAAAATGAGGAAAGAACCTAAAAACCTACCACTTCCAGTTTATAGTTATTAAGCTGCTGTTAAATGATGTAGATCTGTAGGTCACAAATATAAGAAAAAACTGAATTCCCCTATTTTCCTATACTTCTTACTAAGTGAAGTCAAGTCAAGTCATGGAATAACATATATTTTTATCCCATTTTGGGAATTACATTTCTGTAACTTAAATCTATATGTAGACTATCTTTCTAAGTAATCCCATGGAAAGCAGTCTGGAAAAACACGTGTTCTTGAGGTGGCTGTGAAGGTGGGGTAGGAGGACAACAGAGAACTTTCATTTGTTGTACTGTACACCTCTGTATAATCTGTAATTCTTAAAGGAATTTATCGATCAATATCTGTGTTATTGTGAAATGTATATTTTTATTTTAAAGGTAAAAGCAACAGCCATTAATGGAAGAGAGTACTTAAGCTAATATGAAGAACAAGACAGTAGCAGGGCCATTCTAGAAGCAAATTGACTGAGTTCAAGTCCTTCCACTGGGAGAGCTTGAGTTGGTGAATAGCTTCTTCCTGCTGTGACATAGGGGTAGTTATATCTATGTCACAGGATCATTTTGAGCATTGTCTCCGTCAATATGTGTCTGGTACGTGCAGAACACTCAATGCACATATATGAAGTAGTGTTTGTTGTTTTTATTTGAGTCGAGGGAGGAGCATTTTCCAAGAAAATGTACTCAAATTGAAAATGGAGAAAAAAATGAAAAGAAACAACTGAGCTGGTATTTTTTATCTTGGAGAAGACCGAAATCAAAAGAATAGTTCACCATTGAGTATTTAGATTAATAAATGAAATGTAGGAGCACAGAATGTTAGTGCCTTAAATAAACCATACAAGAAAAAGGGTGTGATGAAAATGTAGGTTGATCTGTGGGAAGAGGTGATTGAAAGGAATTATTTGCAAATAAGAACAGGAGAATGGATCCAACATTCAAAACCAGAAGAAAGTAAAACAGAATCATAACTCCGTAGTTTGAAATCTTTCTGTGAGTGTACTGAGAACACTTACATAGTCTAAATGAAGAGCTGCGGACACCACGGTAGCGTCGGAGATGACCATAGTTATCACACTGAATGACAAATTAGGGCACTAGAAGGACAGCGGGAAAATATAGAAGCTCAGAAGTGCTGTTGCAAGTTTAGAAGAATTGTAAGGAAATGAAAGAAAGCAAGACGTAGATGTGAAAGCTTGAGAAACAGCGTGCTAAGGCAGTTACAAGAAACTCAAGTTTTAGTGCAATATCCAAACTTTTCTCCAGTGCGGTATGTAATGGAATTGGTGAGATGAACTACTTACAAATAAACCTTCAGGGGATATTGACATTATTTTTATGCTATCACTTCTTTTAGCATTTTTGTAGCATATTGAATATCATATATTTAAATGATATTAAAATGTGTTCAATCATGACACACTGCATTTGCTACTTTTTTAAGAGAGTTAAAGCATTTAGCATATTCATCAACTCCTAAATTTCAGAGACTAATTTGTTTTTATAATTAGAAAACAGATACAGTCAAGTCTATAATTTCCACACATCCTTAGTTATAGCTCATACTACTCGTGACTGTGATGTTCTAAATCCTTTGGCAAAAGATGACCCAAAAGGCAGTTTTTCTGCTATTATCTGTTTATTTTTTGTAGGAATCTTTTTGGTTGAATCTTGTACTCTGAGTAAATACTTTGAAGATAATGATACATGGTGTAATAACTATTGTTATTCTCTTGTAATGCGGTTATGAAATTTTGTTTTTATTTTTTCATTAAAGAATAAAAAAGACAGGTGATGCCAGGAAACAAGAGTGTGGAGAAGAAACAGAGTGAGAGGCCAGGTATGGTGGTGCACGCCTGTAATCCCAGTACTCGGGAGGCTGGAGCAGGAGGATCACTGTGAGTTTGAGCCCAGCCTGGGCTACAAAGTGAGTTCAAGGCCAGCCTGGACTTCATAGTGAAACCCTGTATCAAAAAGACAAAATAAAACGAATGAAAGAAAGAAAGAAAGAAAGGTAGAAATATGTTTCATTTGTCTTTCCCAAGCCTGCAGCTACAGTAGTGGGACCTGCCTTTCCTTCAAAAGCAGTTTGGGAAGAAAACGGATGAAGAAAGTGAGTAGGCAGACACCTAACAAAAACAAAAGGGGTAGCATATGCCCCTGTGACAAAGAAATATTTGTGTGCATATGTACATAGACCCTTGAAACCAGTAAGTAAGCTAATGGCTAATGTGTGTAAAATACGAACTAAAATGTTATTATTATTCAGTAGTTTCATTCAATTTGCAAGAGACTCCAGGGTAGTCGATATGATTGTCTACATATAACATAATAAATGTATGGACATCTGCACAAAGTCCAAAGGTAACAAACGAAGCTATGCCAAATGTGGGTTGAGAATAATACAGATTCAGTTTTAAAGGTCTAATGTAGGCAGAAATGGTAGTTTTATGAGCTTAATTACCTTTTTGTTAGATAAAGTGGTTTTCTTAAGCTGTTTATAAGATGAAATTGGAAGAAGTAATGAAGAGTTTCTCCTCAACAAGTGGTTTGGCTGAATTCCCAGTATTTTCTTGCTTTGTCATCTATACAAATTCAGAAAGTGTTTTATAATGTATATTTAAATATCCATGCCTGCTTTCTGATTTTAGATCTCTGTAACACTTCAGCATGGAAACTTTGCCAGGCTTAAAGCCCTTTCATATCTAATTAAACCCAGTTTAGTAGAGAATTTATCAGTGTGCTTTTTCTTTCATATTTCATTTATGGATATGGACAACCACCCAGTTTTACCATGCACTGCGTGTTGAAAGATCAAATACATCAGCATAATTTAAATAAATCTGAGCACTATAAATTCCCACCAGATACAACACCACAAATGGAAACAAGAACAAGGGCATGTGAGATGACATTAAAATGCAGCTAATATAAAACACAAAGGAAATATATTTTTGTGGAGCAACTTATAAATCTACAGCACTCATTTCCCATGATTTTAGTCATCCAAGCACAACTATCCAGACAGAAATATACATATTAGGCACACAATATTTGTGACAATAAGACCTCATGGACTATGCATTTACATGCTGTGTTTTGGGGTCAAGAGAGATTCCAATCAACCTTCTAGATTAATAAAAAAAAATCCTTGACAATTAGGGAATGTGCTAAAGTAAAAACATCTTTATATTCAGAATCTTCATTTACTTAACACGTATCTCACTGCTGGGTTTGTTTCAGATTGCACTGAGATTAATATTTTCCTGCCTATTTTTGAATTGATTCCATCAGTAGATCATCAGTGTTATCAAACTAATCTCTCCAGAAGAATGGATGATATTGGGGGAAAAAAGCAATTTTTATAGTAGCCTGAGTGTATTTGTGTAAAAGTATTAGTGCAAAAGAAGGGAAGGAAGAGAAAAATGAGAAAGAAAAGTGAGTGTGGACGGGAGTTGGATGGGAGAAAGAAACAGAATTAGGCTGGAGCTATACTGCAGTTCTGAACTAAACCGAAAGTAAGAAGTTCAGGTTTTCTAATTAAACAGAGAATCTCTTTATTTTTTTCTTCATTATGCCTAATGCTTCCTAGTACGTACACTTTCCCCATAACGTGAACCCCAATGACTTCCTTTTTATTCTTCCTAATTCAATAATCACTAATGGGGAGAGGCCCATGCAAGCTTCTATTTGTCCATGTTCTTTCTTGTAAGTATGTTTGAGATTTAAGAAATTCAACTTGCCATTCCTATGAGCCTAATATTCTGAATGTCATTAGTAAAATTCAACATGGACACTATCACAGGCAACATGATGGGCTCTAGAGATACAACAGTGAGCAAAATAAGCCAAAATTGTTGCCAGGTGTAGTGGTACACACCTATAATCCTGAAACTCTGGGAAGCTAAAGCGGGAAAATGGTAAATTCAAGCCCAGCTGGGAGATTCAGTGTGAGTCACAATCAAATTAAAATTTGATTTTAGTAATATCTCTTAGGTGATGGAGTTTCCATTCATGGTATAGATTTGATCATTCTCATTTGAATTTTTGTTGTTGTGGTCGTAAAATCTCAAGTTAAAAGACTATCTTCCAAGTGTTTTTAGTTAGATATACCTACTCTAGTACAGACAAAATTTAGGGGCCCAATGTAAGAAAGATGCCCCAGCTTACAGGATCTTCTTTGTGCAAGACTTATTTCAGACCGGATGCCAGTCTTTTACTCAAATGCATACAACCCTAGAGACTTCAGATATCATAAAAGAAGTTCTGGCTGGGACTAGACAGCCAAATGCCACTCATGTGCTTTCCTGCTAAATAGTCTGAATCAAGAGGATTCACACTAATTTAATAAAACCAAAGAAAATCAGACAAAAGCAAATGTGCATTGTTTAAATAAAAATGTATTCTTTGCTATCAAATGTAATCATAATGGTTGATGTATGGTAATCAATCTCAGTTTTACTTTTAAACTTTGGTAGAATATGTTGCCCAAAGAAAGTTTAACATAGTTGACTAGTACTGCT
>RJWM01047387.1:0-11930 GCA_004363535.1 Dasyprocta punctata | reverse complement strand
TACTCATATGATTGGATCAATCTTGCATGTCTATATCTGTTAATGTAAGAAACCATTTTAAAGATAACGATGCGCAAATTGCAGTCATTGTCAAGCTTCTATCTTCCGGCTTTGTAAACCTGCAATGTTGTGTATTTACGCTAGTTGTTTGCTTGTCTCCTTTGCTTGTTGTTTTTACTATATATGTCGTTTTTTTTTTTGTTGTTGTTGTTGTTGTAGTTTTTGTTTGTTTTGTTTTTCTTCGCTCAAATAAAATTAAAAAAAAAAAAAAAAAGTGCTCCTCTCTCCCTATCGCTGAGTGAAAGATGGTAACCAAATTTTTGGGAACTCGGACGGACGTTTGATCCCTGAAACTTGGGGCATATGTGAAAGAGAATATGGTTACTGCTTCTCCTGTAGAGAATGCCACAGGTGGAGGACCTGCCTAGAGTAGCTGATGACAGCAGGGTGTGGAAGGAATTTAGAAGTGGAGTAGCCTGTACTTCCACTTCTAGGCATGGTGAGGATGTTTGAGTTTCCCAAGGAACAAGGAGGTACCTCGGAAAATAGCTAGAACCAAGCTGCTGCTACATTGCCCTGTGGAGGTGAGCGGGCACCAGTAGTAAGAGGCCAAGGGGTGTACTGACAGGAAAGGGAATGAAAGGAGGTTGCAAGAAACCAGCATGACTGCCCATTGTTCACGCAGGGAGACTGTGCAGTATGGGGATTTATCTCTCTGAAGAATTCACATACATAGTATCTGCCACACATCAGGGCAAGCCTGTATGAGCCAGGAGAGAGCTACAAAAGAAGGGTCAGATAAGTGAAATTTAAAATTAACAACAACAAACACTTGGCGTTTTTCCTCTAATCCCCCTCTCACCTCATTCTGGGGTAGAGATAGTAAAGGTCAGGTCTCACCTAGAGGAGGGAAGAAGACATTGTTGGAGGAGAAAACTGTTTTCTGTTTATACTCTGCCAAGTTCAAAATGCTCAATAAATCAATTACATATCCATAGATATAAACATGAATTGAGAAAAGCCTGGAAAGATACATATCAAATGGTTATCCATAGCTACTATACTAGAAATTTAGGGGACACTAAGTTTTAGGCAAAATTTCTGTCATCTGTCTATCTATCTATCTGTCTGTCTGTCTGTCTGTCTATCTTATTTTGCAGCACTAGGAATGGAACCCAAGTTCCTTGGGCATGAAAGGTGAGCACTCTGCCACTGAGCTATACCTTCAGTGTCTCACATTAATTTGTTTGTTTTTGTGGTAGAGGATTGGGTCTTCGCATTGAGCTACATCCCCAGCCTCTCAGACAGTTGATCGATTGATTTTTATGGTACTGGGCACTTAACCCGGAGACTTTGTATTGAGCTGTATCCCCAGCCCTTTTTTACTTTTTATTTTGAGGCAGAGTCTTCCTAAATTGCTGAGTTGTCCAGGCTAAGCTTGAACTTGTGATCCTCCTGCCTCTGCCTGACAGAGTGCTGGATTAAAGGCATGATCCACTATGCCCAACTCAGAAATTTGATTTTTAACTTTATATTCTTTCTATTCTTTTTTCTATTCTTTTTTTTTGTGTGTGACAGGGTCTCACTATGCAGTTCAGGCTGGCCTTGAATTCATTATGTAACCCAGAATGGCCTTGAACTTGCAGTGATCTCCTACCTCAGCCTCATGAGTGCTGGGATTACAGTCATGCACCACACTGCCTGGCTTAACTTTATATTCTTCCATATGAAGTTTGTTACACTGAGCATTAGTTTTAAAATAAATTAAGAAAAGTAACTTAGATGAAACAAATTGTTTAAATGAACTGGTTATAAATTATTTGATTGAAAATTAATTTTTATACACAATCAGGAAGCTTAATGAACCTTGGGTATGATAAACACAAACAGAACGACAAAAAGACACACATAACTAAAATGACTGAACATCAAAAAGAAGATTTTTTTTTGCTTTGTTTTGTTTTTTTGAGACAGTTTCTCTTTATATAGTTCAGTCTGAATTTGAATTCACTATGTAGCCCAAACTGGCTTTGAACTCACTTTGATCCTCTTGCCTCAGCCTCCTGAGAGCTGGAGTTACAGGCCATGCTGGACTCAAAAAGTCTTAAGAGAAGCAAGAGAAAAATGACTCATTACTTACAAGGGAACTCCAGTAAGATTGATAGCCAACTTTTCACCAGAAAGAATAATAAACAGATCATATATTCAAAGTGCTAAAAAATGTCAACCAAGAATCTTATAACCAGCAAATTTATTTTTCAAAAATGAAAGCAAAGAGACCTTCCTAAATAAAAATGAACAGAGAATTTGTTGCTAGCAGATGTGCCTTATGAGAAATACCACAGGAAGTTCTTCAGGCTGAAGGCAAATGACCCCAGATGGTTAACTCAAATCTACACAAAAAACAGAGCAGCAGTGAAAGCAATTACATTTTAAAGGCATTATAAATGTACAGCTTTGTCTTTCCTTTTCTCAATTGTTTTGAAAAGCAACTGTAGGACTGGAGATGTAGCTCAGTTGCAAAGTGCCTGCCTAGTGTATGTGAATTCCCGAGTTTGATTCCATCACTGCAAAAAGGAGTAATTGTACAAAATTATAGATATGCAAGTGCATATATATAGTTTATATGCATATATGGCTTATACAAGCACATATATTTAGTGAGAGAGACAGAGAGAGACATACAGAACTGTAATATTTGTATTTATGTGTAATATATTTGGCAGTTACAGCACAAAGGAAGTGAGAACAAAGCTGTATTGGGCTAAGAAAATGACTAGAGAGGGTAAAGTAATAATTTAAAAATATACTGCTGAGCCAGGTATGGTGGTGTACACTGTAATCCCAGGACTCTGGGAGGCCCAAAGAGGAGGATCAAAGTTTGAACCTAACCTGGGCAACTCAGTGAGACCGTGTCTCAAAATTAAATTTTGAAAAAGACTAGGTCTGAGATCTTCAACCATAATGGAAATCAGTATGGAGATTTCTCAAGGGACTGAAATTAGAAATCCCATAGGACCCAGCTATCCCCTCCTGCTAGGTATTTTCCTCAAAGAGCTTAACTCATCATACCACAGTGATACTTGCATATCAATGTTTATAGCAGCACAATACATAACAGCTGAGTTCTGGAAGTGGCCTGTATACCCATCAACTGATGACTGGATAAGCAAAATGTGGTATCTATATATAATAGAATACTACTTGGCTATGAAAATTGATAAATTTGAGGGATTTGTAGGAAAATGAATGCACCTGGAAAACATAATACTGAGTGAAATAAGTCGGGCACACAACTTGAGTACTATATGGTATCCCTCATTTGAGTGAGGCAAAGTATAAAGAAAATGAAAAAAGGTGGATAGAAAGGGACAAGGGAACAGATTTTGCACAATGGGGAAATGGTCTGGGGAACAAGGAAAGGTGAAGGGAGGGGGAGGGAAATGAGAGGAATAAAGATATGTCATCTACAGGAACCTAATAACCAATGTAAATATTGTAAATCATAACGTGCTAAGACACATAGTATCAGTAGGTGTGGAAAAGTGATTGAGCAATCAGAGGAGGAGGGGGAGGGGGAAGGAAGGGGAAGGGGATAAAAAAGCTGTGATATATACATGTAACCACTCCCCATGATGATTGCAAACTGCATGAATTACAAATATGTACTAATAAAATAAACTAAACAAGAAAAACAAGTCTAGGGATGTAGTTCAGTGGGTAGACCATGGGTTCAATCCCAAGGACTGAAAGAAAGAAACCCCATATACTGATAAATTTTTAACATTAAGTGACATAATATTTTTGACAATAATACCCCACAAAGGCGGGAAGAGAATAGACCTATACAGGAGTACATATCTATGTCTCATTGAAATTAGGCTACTGTAAATCTGAAGCTGATTCTAATAAGCTGAGTGGTATATGGTAAGCTCATAAGCAACTATTTAAAAATCAGAAAACATAGATAGTGAATTAATTTTTAGGTTTCATTATTAGATTTTCACTTATTGGTTATTTTTGTGATATTGTATTTTCTGTCCATTTAGTATATTTGTCAATTTTTTCTTCATGTTCGTATAAGCACTTTCCACAAAATTAACTAATACATGGAATACTAGTAACTGAAATTAATCTTTGTCAATCAAAGCATCCTTTAAACTAACATTTTAATTTCAAATCACTCACTCAATCTATCGATCTATCATCTACTTATTTTTATGGTATTGGAAATTGATCCTATGAAGCACTGAGATTCTTACTCAGCTGTTGTAATTTTTTACTTGAGTCAGGGTCTCACTAAGTTACCCAGGCTGGCCTTGAACATACAGTCTTCCTGCCACAGCCTCTTGAGTAGCTATGTTCTGCCCGACTACTTTATTTTTCATCGTTTTTTTTTTTATCAATTCTGCTGAGCTGCTGCTAAAGAAGATATTTGTTGTTGTGTTGAATAGGGACTAATTTGATCAGGATCTGCCCCATGATGTGTAAAGTGGTGACATATTTCATAGTACACAGAGAAATAGGGTAATCAGAGTGTGAGGACTGTCTTTAGCTATGGGGAGGAATGGAGTTACATGGGATATTCTAGGTAAGGCTTGCCTCATCATCTTCCTGAATGCTGGAATTACAGGCATCCACCACCTCTCCTGGCTGTGATTTTCTTGAGTAGTCAAGAGAGCATGACATCATTGCATGTCTTATTTTGGCCTTTTTACTATATGATGGGTGATGGTTTTGGTGCAAGTTCAGCACTAAATGCTGGTTGCATAACATTGAGATTAAGATGTAGGTTCTGGATCAGACTGCGTTTACCCACTGCAATGTATGCTACGGCTTTGTAGCTGACCTTCTAGAGTTCATCCTAGGACTTATCGTTACTCAGCAAATGCTTAGGCACTTACCTGTAGCTCTTTCTTCGTGTACTTACCTGTCTGACCCCAATCTTTGAGCTTCTCTCTCCTGCTTCTAGGAATTCAGTTTAGTCATTAAGATGTTGATTATTTCTAGGTCTCAGAGAAACACTAGTGCAATGCCATTTCTAGTTTCCTTCTTTTCCTTTTTAAATTAGCACCACTACAATGTTTTTATAGTATAGAAAGTAAAAGGCAATAGAGCTTTTGCAAATGAGAAGGGAAACAAGAGTTGGAGAGGGTAGGGAGGGGTTGGAAGGGAAGGGGACAAAAAAGAATTAAGATATGTTATGTACATGTACAAATTCCCCACCATAAATGTAATCTTTAGGTACTACAAACACATTAATTAAAAAAAGAAAATATATGTACTATCCTAAAATTCTTGAAGATGGCAGCTTGAACAAAGCCCCGGCACACTTTTCTTGAATCTTGCTTAAAATAAACACAATAGCTACGGTGGGTAGGATGATGGAGTCTGGAAGTTGCTTCTAAGGCTGTATTTTTTTAAGACTCTTTTAGTGGGAATAGAATGCAGATCTGGAGCAATGTCCAGTCAGCAACTATGCATGGGAGTGGTGTCAGCATGTGACAATTTCTGCTCAGTGTGAGACACTTCAGACAGGCAATCTTTGCCATGGAGTTCCTCATTGAGTTGGCCAAAACTGTGTGCTCTGGTTAGTGCTGAGAGTGAATCCAGGGACAGATGTTGAGGGCAGAGTATATCTTGAACCTTGTGGCAAAGGTGATGATTATGTGGTTATCCTAGGAAGCTCTGCTTTATGAAGCCTATTCTATGAAGCTTGAACCTCTAAGTCAGCTTTCCTGAAGTCCTCAGGGCTCTGCTGGATTTGAATGACTATGATAGGCATCAAGGAAAACTATTTTGCTGGCCTGACTTGCTTTCCATCACTAAGGTTGGAACAGATTGTCATTCAGGCTCAAAAAAACTTGGGGAAAAGAAGTTTCCTCCGTGTTTCTCAGCAAGGACTCTTCATGTAGTTTACTTATGACCCACAAGAGCAAAGTCTCCTTCATCTTTTACAATTCACTGGTTACCACTGCTCAGAGACCCTAACAATCTGACCTCCCTGCTGAGAAGTCAAAATCATGAGCAGGCAAAGGAAGCGACCTATTTAAGGAAACATTTGTTAGAAGGAGGAAGGAACTAACTCACACAGCTAGCTAGGTAGGTGGCTTCAATTGATGTGGAACTACAGTGTGCATCAGAAGGAACTATTATGTGATTAAACAAGTCAATATTTAGAAATTTTTAAAATGTTTAGAGCAGAGCATGGCACATAGTGTGTGTCATAGATACATTTGTAAACCAAAACAAAAAAGTAATGATAGCTTTCAAAGATGTGCAAGTAGAACTAGAAAATATGATTTTAAAATTCAAAAAGTCAATACATGAAGGTAAAAAAGCAGATGACTTTGAACTGAGAACCATATTGGTAGTCTAGAAGATCAAATAAAAAAAAATCTTTCATCAGGTCTTTAAAAATGTAAGGAGGGGCCAGAGATATAGCTCAGTGGCATAGTACTTGCCTGGCAAGCACGAAGTCCTGAGTTCAATTCCTGATACAAATAAATAAATAAACAAATTAAAAATGTAAGGAGGTAGAAAGGTTTGGGGCTGTGTGTGCCACAAAAACTAATGAAAATGGTTAAAACCACAAACTAAAAGCTACTTTAAAAACTTAAATCAATTGCCTGGCAAGTGCAAGGTCCTGAGTTTGAGTCTCAGTATCAAAAAAAAAAAAAAAAAAAGAAAGAAAGAAAATCAAATCTATTAAAATTTCCACCATTTTGGTCTGTGTGCGATTTGTAAAATTGTCCTGAAAGTGGAATTTATGTGCACAGATCTGCAGAGTGGACATTTAAAATCTGTGAATTGCTATATTAGACAAAAATAAGTAGCATTCAAAGGGCTGTCTGGTATGGGGAGACCTTTAAATCAAATTATTTTGATGTTAGCCTTCCTTTCACTGCCCTGAACTAGGTAGAATTTTTAATAAATCAAAATTTTAAAAGGGTACTCCTTCTAGAAATTAATAGAAAAGGACAGTCTATTAATTTGAAGTTCTTGTGTCCTCCCTCCCCTAAATCAGGAACAGTATTTTGGGAAGGGGAGGGTTGGGCTGGGCTCATACACAGAGTAAAGGATACAGAATGACATCTCTCAGGACCCAGAGCTTCAGTTGGCGCTCCAGCTGCCAAACTCACTAAGTCTTCCTGTCAGTTTCTACACTGGTTTCACTAGACTTAAATCAAACAGGTGTGGGAGAGCAGAGGCGAATTGAGGCTTAACTGGCCTCTTCTGTGAGCACAAAGGAGAAAGTCAATACAGCTGAATTCTTTTACCTGAGCATGTTCTAAATGGATTTTGAAAGGCAGATGAGCCTTCTGTTTCTTTAATTGCTTGTCCCCAATGTCTGGGTGAATAAAAGATGGATGAGTTAGAGGCTCTGGGCTCCTCTGCCCTGGAGGTAAGAGCCCCCTGGTTGCCCTTATGCTCAGCCTGCTCTGTGTCTCTTTGTAATTCATCCTTGTTTGCCCCAGGTTAGGGGAAACAAACTAGTAGCAGGACTAGGTCCCTGCAAGTGGTGCCTGGGTGGGGAAAGCTCAGAGGAGTGGGTTTGAGTCCCACCAGTGTCGCCTGAGAAAGGGACCTGGGACCAGCGGTGCAGACAAGTTTCCAATGTCCAGGGAGGGCTCATAGTTGTTTCAATATTCTGGAGCTCAATGATAGCATTGAACAGTACCCACTAAGGTATATTCCACATATGGTATTTCTTCAGGTAATTGCTAAGGAAATATGTGTGGTCCAATTGTTCTCTAGTACTCCTACATGCCTTATCTAGATTCATGTCTATGTAGTCAATAGATTTATAAATCTCTCCTGGAGGTTAAGAAGAGTGTGCAGGACTGTTGACCTCAATAGGAGGAATAGAAGAAATTATGCTGTTCAAAATGGTGGCCACTATAGAGCACATGAAATGTAGCTAATCTGATAGGAAATGTGCTACAATGTGAAGATATACAAGATTTCTAAGATTTAGAATGAAAAAAAGTAAAACATTTCACAATTTTAAACTGAATATTTAGGACATATGTAGGACATATACTGGGTACTGCAGTACTGGTAGGAATGGAACCCAGGGCCTCCCTTGGGTTAAGCACACACTACCGTTAAGCTACAACCCCAGCCCATTTAACTTTAATTTTTTAAAATGTAGTCAGTAAAGCATATAAAATTATACATATGGCTCACATTTGTGGCTCACAGATTTCTATTAGACAGTGCTACCAAAGCTATTTGCTGTAGTTTCCTGAATTCCTGTTCTTTGACTCTCAGCATTCCAGCCAGTGCAGAAATAATGATGAGCTCATCCTTATGGCCAGCCGTGGCTTTAACAGTATCAGGCCCATGTACATTAATTCTGTTGATGATCTTCAGCTCTTCTGGAATCTTTTGATCAATAGGGAGGTCATCCAGAGGTATCCTGTGTCTATCCACATTGGAAAGTACCTCTTGACAGGGGACAGAGGACAGGAAGCTGTAAGCACCAACAACAAGACCCCCAGTAAGTATATCCTGTACGGGGGTGTGATCATGGCTCTAAAGAGTTTGTTAGTGGATCCTGTGAATGCCACTCTTCTAGCTGTACATCTCCCTGAGGTCCTGAGGCTGAGTGCCACAGTGTGCTGTACAATAGATTGGTTGGACATCTGGTGCAGAAGGGTGAAGCGGGTGGCAGTGGAGGCAGGCAGGAGCAGCTACAGGAGAGGCCAGGCGGCGCGGGATTGGCAGAAATGAGGAGGAGGTGGGGACAAAGGAGGGTGAGATAGTGTCTGGGCAGCAGCGCAGAAAGATGGGACCTGCAGCGCTTCTGAAGTCCTGAATAGTGTCGGCCCCCATGGCTTTTGGCTGAGGCTGAACTCCACAGAGCCTCTCCGCTTCCCTTTTCCCTCAGCTCCAAGTGACCTCAAACATGGAACTCCTCCTAGTTCTTTTTTTTTTTTTTTTTTTTTTGTCTTTTTGAGACAGGGTCTCACTATGCAGTTCAGGCTGGCCTTGGATTCACTTTGTATCCCAGGCTGGTCTCGAACTTGCAACAATCCTACTGCCTCAAGCCTCCCAAGTGCTGGGATTACTGGAGTGCACCACCATGCCCGGCTTCCTCCTAGTTCTTGCTCCTGGGCTGGGCTGGGCTTCTTGCCACCTTCCCTCAAAAGCAGGTCGGGTTTTATTTTAGAGTTTTAAAAATGAGCTTTACTTTTAAAAAGTTAATATGTGCTTTGCAGTAAACAAAAAACACAAGAAGAAAAAAACAAAGTCATTCACAGTCATAAGCATAGGTTCTGCATGTAACATGCAGAGCATGTCATTTTGTATGACAAGAGTGTACAGTGTGTGTCCTGCTTTTCCACACATCATGAAGAGTCACCAACTCGAAATCCTAAATGTACAAGAGTATTTTTGATAACCAAGAATACACACAGTAACTCAATGTTAGAAAAAAAATCATAATCCTGACTTTCCTGAGGACAAAAATTTCACTGAAGACCAAAAATGGCAACAAGCCTCTAGATGGAAGTATTGGCAGAGTTACAATTAAAATACTGCATTCTTAAAAAAAAAAAGACTGTTTTTTTTAAAGGACCAATAAAATAAACTCCCAGAGGCCAGGTGTGGTGGTGCATGCCTGTGATTCCCAGCACTTGGGAGACTGAGGTAGGAGGATTGCTGCCAGTTCAAGGTCAACCTGGGCTATGTGAAGTGAGTTCAAGCCCAGCCTGAACTGCATAGTGAAACCCTGTCGCAAAAAAGACCAAAAGAACAACAATAACAAAACAACAAAACAAAACAAAACAAAACAAAACAAAAAAAATGAAATAAACTCCCAGATAGCTATACTAAGGTAGGCTGGAAGAAAAAGAGAAAGGGAGGACCAAAGGAGAGAAAACATTAGGTAATGAAAAAGTAGATTTTAGAAACCTCTCAACAGCCTTATAACTGTGGTCATAACAGTGGCATATGCACATAAGCCATAAGTTTAATGTTCACAACATGGACAAAATTCAAAATATTTTGGAATGAATAGTACAGGAGATGTACAGGATTTCTATTATGAACATTATAACTTCATATTGGAGAGCATAAAACAAAATCTGAACAATTGAAAGAGATAAAAGCTTTAACCTTCCCTCAAATAACAAATATAAAGAAATTTGAAGAAGAACCTGAAAAATTCCATTGGGTTGGATAAAATAATTTTATATTACAAGTGTCACAAAAACTAATATTTAAGGGCCAGGAATTTGGCTTCAGTGCCTGTCTGGCAGGTGCGAGGTTGTGAGTTCGATCCCTGGTACCACAAAAAACAAAACAAAACAAAAAAAAACTCTAATATTTATTTATTCTTTTGGAATGAATACAATATTCATAATATTGAAGTTCCGAAATAATAACCAAGGAGCAGGGAGTGACAGTACTGTCTTACAACCCACCCCCAGCCACTTAGTTGTCTTCTGCATAGGTCAACAGTCTCTCTCGTGTACTTTCAGAGATGTTTGCATCACACTTTTTGCATAAGTGATAGCATAATGCACACATTGTTCTGCTATTGCTTTGTCTTATCATTATAACTTTGAGATGTACCCAAAGAGCTTGCTTCTACTTCTTTTTAGTGTCCATACCATATTTTATTTTAAGAGTAGGCCACATTGTTATACTGTTTGTTTACCATTCCCTCCTGTAAATGATTAGTCAATCTTCTATTGCTATAAATAATGTTCAATGAATAATATTGGACATTGGATTTGTACACCTCTATGTATATATGTAGAATATTTTTTAGACTTACGATTTCTGGGTCAAATGGCATGCACATATTGAATTTTGACAGCCTTTGCTAAATTGTTTTCCATAAGAGTTGTAAGAATTTATGCTCCTACCAATGATGCATGAAAAGTGCCTGTTTTCCTGCACTTTATGAAAATTGTTTTTTTTTAATCGAACTTTTGGTCTTATATCAAATGAAAAGGGTATTTCAGGGTGGTTCTATTTTTAAGTTTTCTAATTATGAGAAAGTTTGAACATGCCCCTCAATTGAATTTCTTTTTTAAAAATTCAACTAGTGTTTTGGGATTGGAGGAGGAAGACCATGAAAGTAATATGTCACCTGTTCACATACCAAGAGTACATATTGACAGGACTTATCACTGTAGATCTTCATCTTGATCACCTCTTTGAGGTAGTGTTTATCAGATTTCTCCATTGTAAAGTTGCTCATTTTTAAAAACCACTTTTTGTACTTTATCATTTGGAAGAATGTCACAATGTCCAGTCCACACTTAAATAGTGAAGAGTTATGATCAACTTCCTTGAAGGAAGAGTGCATACATAATTTTCTTTAAAAAATGAATTTGAAATCATAATTATCTGAAATCCTTCTGCTTAGGAGATTTGTCTCTTCTTTACCACTTATTTAGTTAATTATGTATAACAGTATGGATATCTATTTTATACTTTGTGTTTTAATCTAGTACTACTTTGCTTCCTTTGTTACATACTTTGTTCCAGGTAGTTCTTATGTCCCATTGACATATCTTCATTATGACATTTTTTAAATGTTTGAGGCTTTTCTTACTTTGGGGCACTACAACATGCTCCAGGTTCATCTCACATACTTCCTGTTCCAGTTTATAGAGTCAGCCTTTTCTCTAAGAAGTTCTGGTTCATTTTATTGGGGAATAGTATTAGAAGCCAAGATGTGTAAGCCGGGCGTGGTGGCGCACGCCTTTAATCCCAGCACTCGGGAGGCTGAGGTAGGCAGAGCGTTGTGGGTTCGAGGCCGGCTTGGGCTACAATGCGAGCGCAAGGCCGGCCTGAGCTACATAGTGCGACCCTGCCTCAAAAAACCAGGGCTGGGAGTTTGGCTCAGTGCCTTAAGCGCCTGCCCTGGCAGACGCAAGGCTGTGAGTTCAATCCCCGGTGCCGCAAAAAAA
>RJWM01047386.1:0-11922 GCA_004363535.1 Dasyprocta punctata | reverse complement strand
TCTCAGTTTCCTTTGATTTTTCATCCTCCACCTTTCCTGCTATGTTTCCTTTAGAGGCATTTAGCGATTCCCCGATTATGAGTTTCATTTCAATTCTCAGTTGGGTTAACAGTGCTGCTTTAATTTCTTTCATAGCTTCGTGGAGTTGTCTCCCCACTTCTGTTGTCAACCCCTCTGAGAGTTTAATTTTTGGACTCCCAACCATGTCAGCATTAGCGTCCCCGGGATCGGTTCTGCTTGTATCGGAGTCCGGAGAGCGCCCTCTGCCTTTCCGTCTTGGCATTTTCTTGGGCTCGCCAGTGAGGCCCTGTTGGTCCACTGTCTCTCCCAAGCCTGTTTCTGCTCCGCGAATGTCTACTGCGGTGCACGAGAGGATAGGGCCGCTGTCTGGTTAACCGTACAGGGCCGTCCGCCCAACCCTCCTCTATCACCCCCAGGGCACCCACGCCTTTCCGCCACAGCCTTCCAGGAACCGTGCCTAATTAGGTGCAGTTCCGGTCTCAAAATGGCTGTGCCTCGCTCTCCCTCGGGGGTGGGGGGCTGGGGGTCGCCGGGTTCACTCACTCACCCGCTCGTGACCACCTCGCTCCACGGTCGACCGTTGGCTCTATTGTCGTGCCACACCGCCGCAATTCTCCCGGCAACTCCACGCGTATCAAGAGCACCTGGATCGTACCTTCTCGGCTCGGCTCGGGTCGCAGCGCTAATTGGATTCCGTTCTGGACAGAGGTGCTTCTGGTCTCTGCCTTTGTTTATTTCATTCTTTTACTCTCTCGTTTTAGATTCTTCTTGGGTCCAGAGGACCCATCTCCCTCTTTTTTCCTTCTCTCTGTTATTATATTAGTTTATATTCCGGCATTTTGATGGTATATTCAGGGAGCCTCCCGGTCACGGTGTCATCTGGGCGGCCATCTTGGAGGAACTCCTAGACTTTGTCCGCTTTGAAGATTTAGATACTATGAGTTGTGCTACTATAAACATGGGAATGAACATATTATTGTAATTTTAACCTTACTGAGAAGATATCTAGAAGAGCAATAACTTGGTCAAATGAAATCTCTAGCTTTAGTTCTTTGAAGAGCCTCATTCTGGTTTCCAAGGTGGTTGTACTAGTTTACTTTCCCACTAATGATGCACAAGGGCTCCTCTTTTCTCCACAGCTTTGCCAGCATTTGCTATTATTTGACTTCTTGATGATGGCTATTCTTTTTGGGGAAAAATGGAATTTGGTGTTGCTTTAATAAACGTTTCTCTAAAGTTCTGTTATGGTATTTCTTCATGTATTATTGACCATTGTACTTCTTCTGCAAAATATCTATTCATTTCACTTGCCCATTTTTGGTTGGGTCTTTCATTTGCAGAAAGTAATATTTTTGAGTTTTTATATATTCTAGATATCAGTTATTTCACTGGGGAATAGCTGGCAAAAAATGTTCCCCATTCTGTAGTTATTCTTTTTACTCTATTGGTTGGTTCTATTGCTATACAAAATCCCATCTGTTGATTCTTGGAACTATTTTCTATGCAACTGGTGTTCTGTTCAGAAAGTTCTGGCCTACATCTGTGACTTCAAGAGTTCTACCTATTTTATCTTATAGTAGATTCAGTGCTTCTGTTTAACATTTTCTTTTCTGATCTATTTTTAATTTACTTTAGAACATGGTGTATAATGAATTCAATGTTTTGGGTGCAGGTTGCCAGTTTTCCCAATACCATTTATTAAAGACAGTATCTTTCCTCAAGTTTATGTTAATGATGCTTCTTTCAAAAATCAAATAGTTGTGTTGTTTATGTATCTTCTGTTCTGTTCCATTGATCATCATGTGTGTTTTTTCTGCCAGTACCATGCTGTTTTTATCACTGTAGTTGGTAATACAATTTCAAATCTGAAATTATGATGCCTTTCTTTTTGCTTTTATTGTGCAGGACTGCTTTTGCTATTCCAGGTCTCTTCTGGTTCCATATGAATTTTTGAACTCCTTTCTCTAGCTCTGGAAATGCCATCTGTATTGGGCCACTGTGTGTACTGTTAATGATGCACTTACTAAAAAATAAAAAATGTATTACATTATTGAAAGTGATAATTTAAGAAATATAGATTTAATAGTAAGATCTGTTGTAATTTTTATTTAATACTTTTCTCATTTGCAAAGTGTTTTGTTTCCAAAATGAGTATATATTAATCAGATTACATATTTTTTGGTAAACATCAAATAAAAGAAACAATAATAGGCCCAAAATTCATTTTAAAAACAAATTCAAGTTTGTCAGAAAAACTATGACAAAATATTTCTTACAAAAAATCAGTCATTCTCATCCTCCAGATTATGTTTGTCAACTCACTTAAATGTTCTGAGTTCTAGATTACTGGATACCAAGAAATTAGAGAAATTTGAAGAAAAAAACCACTTTCTCTTTATCAATAAATATATTGAAGGCCATATAATTTAGGAAGGGGCTATTTAAATCTGTATATATATATATATATATATATACATATATATATATATATTTCACATGGTATTCATTAATGTTATGAAAGTGTTTTCCTTGGTGGTTGACTTACTGAAATGGAATATTTCAATGAGTAGAAATGGTAGTTGCTATTGAGCATCACATTGTCTTTTCGATATTTAATCAAGTAGACATTAATCTCACACATGGAATTAGGACATATACAAACTCAAAACAGAAAGGTCATTCAGCATATGAAGATGTGCCTAAAAACATCAGAATCAGTTGGAACATTTTTGTGTTCACTTTAGTAATAAACAGTGTGACAAAGTGAAAATAAGAAAAGTACCTAATCCTAAGATAAAGCTTTATAAATTTAACAGAGATGACAACATTCACAGGTCATATATGACTATTCCTCCAATATATTAGTCAAATTCTAGGCCTCTAGTGAACCTGTGTATTGTTAACTAAATTTTCCGTCTTGATCAAAATTTCCTTAGAAAATTTACTGTTGTAAACTGATGAAGCATTTGATAAGGTATTGTTTTATTGATGATGATATTTACAATGACACTAGTAATAACTGTGGTTGTCAGTAAAACCATGGTCCTTGCTAGTGAGAAAGAGAGCTTTAAAGTATAAGAGATAGGGAACAACCTTGGAGAAATCTTACAAGTAACCTTAAAGTGCTGTAAAACTGCATTTTGATAAATTCAGTGGGTAGAATAATAATGCTGTATTTCCAAACACACACAGGAGTCAAAATGAATAGATTGAAAGGCAGAGATTCTCCCCCCAGCTGTGCAGGGATCATCAGACCATTATTGAGATGCTTATCTTCTGCAAAATGGTTTGTGTTGAAATTATTTTTTAAAGGCATCATTTCTCTTAGAAAAACTTCATTACTAATTTGCCAATTGAATATCCCATAAGATATTGGAAGGCATTAGTGAACATAGAGTGAGTATTTTGATTTAAAAAACATGCACATCCCCTGTTGTTCAATAATAACAGGGATGAATAACATCTACTTTAGGTTTTCAAATGTAATTTATGATGATAAGACTTTTAGACAGGGGATGGATGAGCTGATGGATGATATACATACAGTCGAAACTCAGGTAACAATTGTGACATATTTTGCATTAGGCTATGATAATTTGAAAACAATCAAAGTAAGTTTTTTTTTCAGAAAACTTCCAAGAAGGAGGGTGAATTAATAAACTCCATTATATCAGGTGCTTTGTGCCCTGTACTGCATATCATATATATTTTTTGTTTGTTTGTTGTTTGTTTATTTCTTTTAGCTTTAGAGGTTTACCTGCCAAGGCAGAACCAGAAAAATTTTCAATGGAATAGAGGAAGGCTGATGTTCAGAACATTTTAGGATGTGGTATTAAGTAGCCTATAGACTTTCCCTATAAAGAACAACACTTACAGATGAAGATAGATATGTCAGCTCCTGCTTTGTCCCTTGACTCATTGCTATATCATTGCTCCAACTCAAAACATCAGTTCTTCAGTGCTATAGTCTCCTGATAACCGTACTTTTTCTTTGTAGATATTTCTTTATCACAATCACACTTATGCATTTGATAATGTGTGCATTGTTTTTGTTTGTTCAGTTTTTGTCTGCTTCTCTCACTACTTGCGGGAGGGGCTTCAGTTTCTTCTCTTCACCCCAAACATATAAAGAAGACATATGCTAACCCCAAAAAGATATCACATAAATTTCTGCAGACCACAAATGCCAAGGACCTGTGATGTTCAGTGCCTGCTAAACTTAGTATATGGCATGGTGCACTTCAATCACCATTGGCTCTCAGAGAAAGGAACCTAGTCAGTACTCGAGAGGCCTAGAGTTCTAGAATGAGTCCAAAGCATGAAAAAATTGCTCCAGCCAGGTCTCATTCCAGCTGGCAATTAGATTCTCAAGAACACAGTATTCAGAAGGTCTATCTAGCTATGGTGTGTTTCAACCTATGCATATTCTATATGACTTAGCTTGCTGGAGGACATACAAGAGCTGAAATGGAGAATTCAAGAAAAGGACAAAGAACTGGAGAGAGACTTAGCATAGTACTAAGGATGCCACATTCAAACTAGAACTCAGAACCAGGTGTCAGCTGTAGTTGTACTTAAACAAACAAGCTAGAAAGCCTACGCAGTAAGAGTTCCTGAAGGATTTTGAATGTTGCACATTGGAAAAATGTCATATATAGAAATATGGGCTAGAAAGAAGTATCTATTGAAACTTCCTCCCTGTGCTTTCCATATGAGGATGAATTGGCTGGGTGGAGAAAAGCAGTATGAACACTTAATTCATATTCATTCCAGACAGATCTTGAGTTTGAGAATGGGGTCCTTGCTAGCATAGGACCATTCCAATCATTGACCTTTCCAGGCCTACGCAACAGTCGCAGTAGCACTGACATAAACAGAGTACTGTAAGAAGATGTTTGATTGAGCTCTACCCAGCTCCACCACTGTTGCAGCCCCAGATTCACACCATGATGCTGTTCTTCCCCTTTTCCTAAAGGCAGATGAATGGAAGGTAGGAAGGAGAGAGGACTTTCTGCCATTCTTTGGTCAGAGATCCTATCACTATGGATATTTGGTGACAGCTCAAGTTGTGGATGGGTTAGAGATAGGAATATTAATGCTCATTTTCTTAAAGTAAGTGTTATCATAATAATATTTAAATGTTAATCAGTGATGACTACTGATATAGTTCAAGTTTGTTACTGATATAGTCTTCTTACACAGTTGGTGTATGAGTCTAACTTCCATTTTAACATGATCTTAGTGGAAGCATGAGTTCCTAATTTCAAATATATAAATTTCAAAGAATCTTACAGGATTGTCTGCATTTATGTCAGTTACTTTTATTGATGTGACTTCTAGTTTTAATTAAGCTTAAAATAGTAGTCTCCACAATATGAGTTCATTAAGCAACTAAAACTCTCCTGTCTTACACTTGTGTTTGATGAGGACCTCTGCAAACCCTTAAATTTTGCAAATAAAGTTGAAATTTCATGGACATATGCTTACATCAGCATCACTCCTACAGACACTTCCACCCAACGCCATGAGAGCAGCTTGCCTCCTCTGCTTCTCCAACTCATAAGCCTGTGAAACTAAAAAGAAAAGAAAAAGCAAGACATCACGTTTGAAGTCCTTTATTCAACTTTATGACCCCTGATAACATAACAAAATCAATTTTCTCTTTAGTGAGACCTCATTTTCTAAAAGATAAGCTTCTTATGCATTGAAATGTTCTCTGTCACCCAAGAGTATAAGCACCCCAAACCTGAGAGTGATATTGCTGTCTATCCTGAGTATACTTTCTTTGGAAAGTCTCTTAACATTTCCATGCCTGCCTTTGCCCTTCTGCAAATTAATCTTGTAATACCCATTTTGAAAGACTGATAGGAAGCTTTTGACATGTGTAACAAGGACTTTGAGGTCCTCAGATGAAAGAAGACTTGGATGTACAAAAGCATTACACTCATTGCATGTGCGATTTCTCCTATGGTCTAACTGAAGGGAGGGATTAGGGGAGATTAATTGTGCATATGATCTGTCTAATCAGTTAAGGAGAGCACAGAATGTTCATGACCTTCAAGAATGCCAACTAAAACAGCATGTGGCAAGACAGTTTCCTGAGTTTAGTATACTGCTTTAACAGAGGGGGAGCTCGGGAAGACAGGGAATTACTTGGGTTTTGAGATAATACAACTGAAGAGCACAAAGGCAAACACCTCGGAAGTTGTGCATGTAATGGGAGTTAAATGCAACAAAGATCTTGGGCCTAAGACAAAAAGTTTTTAAACTCCCAATTTTGTCTTCCTACATCAGTGTGCTTTGTGAAGTAAAGAAATGTATTATGATAGTTCTAATTTCATTCCTTCAAAAACTAATTTGATGAGAGAGGGAATTTGTTTAAATCTCAATCCTTTGCACACTTTAACTATACGTAAGATTCAGTAATAGATCCTCAGTTATTTTAGTTTATTGCAAGAGAAGTAGACAGAACTTTTCTTGGTGAGAAAGGCATGATTACTCTTACAAGGGTCAATTATGTTAAAACTTGTCAATTATAAAAACTTTACATTGCATTGAGTCCTGCCCTTCAGTTTTACAAGCTTTGTTTGAGTACATCAGCCAATCTTAAGAAGGAGAATAATGTGCTTTCTCTGCCTGGGTGAATATTGAAAATGTAATTGCATTCCTTCCTTATCTCATAACCCCATTGTCCTTTAACTTTTAATCAGGATTTATCTATCCATTCACAGTTTTTTGTTTTTTGTTTCTTGTTTTGTGTTTTTTTTAAGTTAGGGCATAGTATGTCAACACTGGCCCAACAAGACATTAAGTTTGAGGTAGAAGATAAGTCCTCTCTTGCCTTGTATCAAACTGCACACATTGTCTAACTCTGTTTTTCACTCCTTTAATGCCATAGGCTCTTGAGACCCAAAAATACTGGAAATATCTTGTGTTTAATACAACTGTCTATTTATACATTTTTGCTATAATTAGAATAACTTTTTCCTCCATTAATTATGTCCAGTGTAAAATGATGCTATGTTGGACAAGGAAAGACATCTATAATAGTAACATTGGGTACGGTGGATCATGCCTGTAATTTCAGCACTTTGGAGGCTGAGGCAGGAGGATTGCTCTGAGATCAAGGCCAGCTTGGGCTACAAAGTGAGTTCAAAGCCAGTGTGAACTGTATAGTGAAACACTGTCTCAAAAATATATTTAAAAATATCTTATTATTTTGATTGTTGCACTCGCATTGCAGCCCAAGCAGACCTCAAACTCACAATGCTCCTCCTACCTCAGCCTCCAGAGTGCTGGGATTAAAGGCATGTGCCACCATGCCTGGCTTGATTGTCTACATTTTAATACATTTTTTAAAGAAGAATTGAGAAAACATGTAAGGTTTTAATGAAAGGTAGATAGCTACTGGAATAATTACCTAGTCTTTCAAAGCTCCAAATTGTCATTATATAAAGGAGTTGAGAGCTATCATTCTCCCTGAAACTAAGAAAACCAAAGCCAGTCCCTCTGCTGTCTCTCAGTCAGCACCGAAGCAGACTCCTGGACATGTACGTGTTGACGATCCACAGAGAACATGACAGTAGAAACATGTGTATAAGCATTCAACTACAAACACAAACCTGAGAGTCACTATCTTCATTAGGATTTTAAATAGGTTTTAAAATGGACATAGCAATACTACTGAATATATAGAGGTAATGCACAACAAATGCTTATCACAATCTCTAACATATTAAACATGGGATATATATTAGAGTTCATCATCATCACCATCATCCGCATCAGCACCACTGGTTTTATTATTATTTTACTTGAGGATATCTTATTTTAGAGTACGAGGATCCATGTATCAAATATTCACAATGAATGCAAAAGTCATGTCATAAACATGAGTTAAGAATAATAACAACAAGAATAAAAATGGTGAAAGGGGATTTAAAAGCAGAGAGAAGCAGGTGAGTGAGAAGGGGAAATGATTTAAATAAAGAAACAAGTACAGTATGAACATGTAACTACTTCCCAAGATGAATGTAAAGTCCACATACTGCAGACATATACTAATAAAATAAAAATTAAAGCTAACAAAAAGCAAAATAGCATATGAAGACTCAGACAGTGGGTATAATTTTTAAAGGCATGTTCTGAATCAGAATTATACACCTAGGGATAAAAGAAACAGTGGTACCATATTATTAATTAAGGTCAGAAATACACAATCAGGGCCTGAGGGAAAAAGCCATAAAGCATAACAGTGAGGTTGTACAGCCCAGCAGTAAGGCCAAAGGATCAGATTCTACCTGACCTGTGGATTAGCTCTAGGATGCCCAACCAGTAAAAGCACTCATTGAATGCTACAATATTTGTCTGTGTATAGCCAGAATGATGGACTTAGGAGTGATAAATGCTAACTACTTCCATACTGGATACCTGAATAATTCACCTATAACTTTACTATTATGTGGAATGAAAGGCTTTCCCTTATGACATTTCTTTCACACTCACATGTACACCAGGAGAACTGTAGAGATGAGACGAACTCTACCTCCATAGGCCTAGGCAATATGCTGGTGTTTCTAATTAGTATGAGCTGAGTACTACTGTCATGGTCTCCAATCCTGAAAAGGATTTCTCTATTTGGAACCTGCAGTCCCACTATTAATGTTTTATTTATCTGCATTAAATGTTACATTCTCCCAAATGTCTTCATTAGAATGCAAACTATATGGAAACAAATATCACATTAAATAAATATGAAAATATTTATTGTGTCATTTTTCTCTTAAAAGAGACAATAGGCAAAAGGAGAGGACTTTGTGCCTAGGACAGGAGGAAGACATTGATTTGGTGGTAGGGCCTTAAAAGAAAGGTTAACTTAACCTTGAAACCAGAACAAATAAAATTTTTAAAAAAGATGGCATAGTTATCCTACACCACTGTGTCTGCTGCTCAGTTTTTGTTTTTTACACCTCTGGGTACCATGCCCTTATTTCATTCTTTAATGCTACAGATCCATTTCAGAGTCCAATGAATAAATGTCACACTCTTTGCTTTCTGCTTATGGAGCTGACTCCAGTGCCCTCCAAAGATATAACAATCAGTTAGTGCCTAACATTTATAGGAATGAAGTATGTATTAATGAATACTAAATAATAAGATAAATTGGTAAGTACTGGGCTGTTTTGATTCATGCAAGCTATAACATTTATATATACATATATATGTTTATATTTTAGGGTACATGAATCAGAATGTGTAAGAATGCTTGTAATTTATCTGGATTCTTAATATTTATTAATGTATAATATTAATAAATTTTAGTACATACACTTGTAAATTTTTAATATATATTTGTACCGTGTATGAGTAAAGTGAGTAAATATTAGAAATAAAAAGAGCAAAATGATAAATGCAATTCCTTCTACACACCATTTAAAGTTTGCTTTCTGGGTCTAACAACCTTGCAGTGTCAAAGTCATTTTTAGACTCTTTTTTTTTCTTTCCAAACTTGTTCTGTTTTACTGTTGGAGTCATTGCAAAAAATACAGATATTTTAGGCAGAGAGGCAAATACTGAAGGGTGAATTAATATGGGACTTGAAATTGTTGGAACTGTAGTTCTGCACTCAGTTCCTGTGAAAAGAAACAGAAAGCAAATCATGCAAGTAACAGCTCCACCATCCTATACTGTACCTTTTCGCCTTCGCTGGATTCAACTATCTACTCTAACCACATCTAAGGCTTAAAACAAGTCTGAAGAAGTTATTGTCACTGTGAGGTAGTGACAAAGAGTAAGATCAAAGGACATTTGCATTTGCTTAGGGACCAGGAAATAAAAGCAAATTGAAGAGATTTTAGTCTGGCTTGTTCTGGTACTGTTTAGAAGATGAGGTTCATTTAAGCAGAAGATCAAATGACTGGTTCAGGATTATAGATGCCACATTGAAGCAGTAGTGTGATAAGCAAAGGGTTCTCTTCTACCTCATAAACAGAAATCTGTCTTCTGCTAATCTTTTAGAGATGAGAAAATAGGTGTTCAGCAACAATAAGTGATTGTTTAGTGATATGAAATCAGGTACACTATTGCTGAATCTGCATTTCTGTTTGCAGAAGGGGTGGATAGATACATATCAGGGTTTCAGATACAGATAATAATTTTAAGATAAATAAAATGATTAAATTATCTGGGATTAAAATTTGAAAACACATTTTTGTGGAAAATGTAGCTATTTATATTTGCAAACATGGCACTGAGAGCTACACATAGGGATACAAGTTTGCACCTTGCACTATAATGTCAATATACTATAAAAATTAACCTCCTCAATATGTATGATGTATCAATGTGTGGCCACCATTTTTATTATATGGGTAACACAGCAGTGAACTTGAACAGTGAACTTGGTGCCCACTCGCTCCTCAGTAACAGTAACCATGACAACAAACACAGCAATATGGACACCCTATTCTACTTACCAGAACACTATCATAAACACTGTTGCCTTCAATACTAAAAGTGACTACAAAGGAAGAAAGTCATTACCATCCACCATTTTACACGTAAGGACACTGGGACTCCCCATCAAAGTTACATGGAAGTAAGTTAAAGAACTCATTAACATGCAACATTCTAAATGTTCATCTCTCCTGACCACCCAGGCTTTCTACAAGGTGGCTGCAGCATTCTGTTGCCCAAGATGAAAGAAAGGAAGAGGAGGAAACCACATTCAACCGATCCACTGATCTCTCTAAAGTCATTCACTAAATGTCTTGGGTATAGTTTTGTTTGGAATGAGTAATTAACATAAACATTACTACTTAAATAATGAACTCGTTTTTTTTTAAGACTGTTGAATAATGAACCTCTGATAGATATCTAAGATGCTCATACCAGGTACATACACATTGGCATATTTTACCTATTGTCTCTTTATACAGCAGAAAGGATAATTTGAGAAAGAATATAGTCTTTAATAGCAAAAATCATTACTTACAGTTGATAATGTGGTTTTAAAAGCCAGAGTGTAACTCTTGCTTTTACAAATATCATCTTGAATATATAAAAGAATACACACACAAATGCAAATATATATAAATACACAGGAAAATATGACTGCACCACACAGGTGTTTACCCATATACACACACAACTTTAAAATGCACAGAACCTATCGTTTTTTCAACTCTCATAGAAATATACCTTTTCATTCATATGCTGACCAGAATCCCCCAGAGGGTGACAAAAGAGGAAATGCACGAGTAGCCTCCATTTGGACATACGGCTTAGCATTGCTTTCGGTGACCTTGGTTGAGCTCTTCAGCAGCTTGGACTGGTCAGTCAGTGCAACCACTCTCGACTTCACTGTGGTCACCAGGGTCTAATACCTCCTTAATGATAACCTTGTCTCTTTCCTGGGATGTTAATGGCCTCACTTCAGGAAACAGCTTCACATCTTGGCTAAAAAACAAGCTTCCTTAGCTTAAAAGATTAATCAGAAGCTCACAGCTAATAATAGACTGCATTTTGCATTCCCAGTTTTAGTGCCTGATGACTGGAACAGGTTGGTAAGTATTATTCTTGAGTCATAGTCTTGGAATCATTATCAAAAGATCATTTAATTAGTCCCTTTTCCTCCTAGACTGGTGCATAGAAGTCATTCCATTTGTTGACCATTCATTTAGAATTGATTTTAAATGCCTCTGTGTCCTGGCTAGTTATTCCTTACTTGCTTTTGCCAAAAGCCAGAGAATGAAGGGAAAACATAGTTATGAGAGCATAAATGATTGTAGAACTTACAAATTTCTTCCCAGGCACTAAAATAGCAAAATGAGCATCTACTGACTCTGACTACTGAAGAGATGTGGGTAAATGCCAGGATGGGAGGAATAGAATCATGAGCTT